>KN716547.1:62698-94445 GCA_000816705.1 Dictyocaulus viviparus
TTCTTCAAAATTTTTTTCAAATCTCAATTTTTCAAAAATTTTCAAATTTTTCAAATTTAACTTATTTTTTAATTAATCCTACATATTAAGATTAGCCTTTTCGTCTAACGTGTAATTTTAATCTATGGTGGATTTCGATCCATTATTTTTGATGGTCCGTTTTTGTTTTTGTCGTTGACAACGAGAAAGAAGGTACAAGCCAACCTCGATTCATTCCTCGATTCTAGGTGTCATTTTACAGGAATAATTAACATTTATCGTTTTATCAAAAAAAAGTCCTATGATGACTTATTAACTAATACTACAATGATTCCCTGTATGAAATTACGTATATGATGTAACGATTTTCATGACAGCGTTACGTAGCCTAAGCGCTATCATATCGCGCGCTGTGCTTCCATTATGATCAACTATTCAGATATGATATAACATAGTCAATTGTTGTCACGTTCGATAATGGTCCAAACGGGGTACATTAACAAGTAACGTGTTCGATATCCTCACATTCACCTTGACATTTGGTGCGAATTAGATTACTACTTGGGAACATGAGAGATTTTATCATCGTCTCCAATCTGGACCCGTTCAACAAGTTATGGTCCATTATGCCGTACTTATCACTGAATATCTGCCATATTAGCGCGTTTATGACTATTATTAGACGAGGTATGAGAAGTTATATTCATTATTATTATGTATCGTAGCACTATAAATGAGTATCGATCGAATGCATAACTCGTTAGATGTGCAGTTGTATGAGATGAGGAATATCGATCAAATCCACGAAAAATTGCTCTTCTTGTTAACGTTTTCTCGTTAGTTAGAAATTATAATTTCTACTATTTGAAAAAAATTGATTGAATGTTTTTGCCTTAGAATTTTGTTATGTAGATAATATAGAGAGTGCCTGAAATTGCTACGTTCAACGTTCGTATAGAAAAAAACGACGGCACAATCTCATCCATTTCGCTTTTTTCCTTTGGCATTCCAACTTGTTTGTGGATACGGTAGATTGATGAGGTTTCGCTCCACGACAGAGGCATTGTGCTGTGACACACGGACTGTCAGGCTTATCACGAAAGACGTTTCAAATCTGTTTTGATTATAATGAACATGACTGAAAACCAGTTTCTTTTCGAGAGATCATCGCCTGTATGAAATCTAGTAAAAGGCTACCTTATTTTTTTCATTCCCGAAAAAAAAAACCGACTACGATGAAGTTAGTCATTCCCGTCGGTCACATTCGTTCTCGTTATTGATGAATATCCATTTTGAAAGCGACGTACTTTGTTTTTTCTCTTCTTACTGCTTCGTTCTCTTCTATCTAGGCAAAAGAATGATGAAAATCAAAGAAAAAACGTCATTTGCATATTTGTATACGTCACATATTAGTGCTTGAAACTTCATTATAATACAGAACGAGTTGAGTCATCAGGGAATTTCCTTGAATGTCACTTATCGATAATGACGTTTCGATTGAAACGCCTGAAAAGTGCAAAAAGTCTTCTGGATATCGTATATCCAAAGGTACTTTGCTGATTGCAGTACTTTTATAGATCTTCAATAGTTTATAATAAAGTTATTTTAAAGAATATTTGAAATTTTTATCAGTAATGTGCTATGAAGTGAATGAATTATTATTAAATTAGTTTACATAGTAGTACATTTTGTTCAGTATACAAATATTTAAACAAATAAAAAAAAACGTGAGTCATAATATGACTCATAATTTTTCAAACGTTTGAAATATCATTTATTAATTTATAGATACCTAGTTTCAGCTTAGTAATATGTAAAATATGCTTGTATTTGAATATCTTACGAGGGGCTTAATAAGACTGAGAAGCAGCTTTTCTACCTCCACGACATTTTTTCAATTCTAAACGATAATCAATTACAGTATGAAATTCAGAAAAATAATAGTAAAGAAATAACATCAGAGGATTGAAAAAGCTTACGTGGTTTTTTCCAGAAGAATTCTCTTTCTTTGAAACTCTTAAAGAAGATAATTCTATGCATATTGATTTTATTCCATCAGATATAAGATACGACCTCATTTTGTAGGGTTTGAACAGATTTTGCTAGTAGACTGATTTGAACTCGATAACGATCACCTTAAGGACAATGTCAATTGAGAAAATTATTCTCGGCCTTAAATTACTCACATTTATGACGCCCACTACTTATGGGGAAATTTTTTTCTATCTTGGAAAATAATAGAAAGACTGATGGATGTGAACATTCGACGGAGATTTGCCTCGTTCAATGTCGGCTTGCAGCTTTTCAAATAGAATATTTCATGCAGTACATCTCTGTCAGACTTGTCGTTCAGCGTTCTATGATTTATGTAACGATATTGTATTCATCAACTCTGACAGTTTTTCACTATAACAATAATAATGATTCTATAATGATGGCTTTGTCTTTGAGTAATGTGGTACGCTATAATACGACCACCTGCCCGACAACGATCAACACCACCACCACAACGACATTCAACTACAGAAGGTTGCCATTAGTTATTACGTAATACGAAAAGACTATGGATGGTCCGTTGATGATGAAGAGGACACGTTTTGTCATTCGTGTGTGATATTTCGGCATAGTTTTGGTCCCTATCGGCTTTGTGGATCCGTTGTCTTCGTTGTTCGTATCCATTCATAACACTCTCATTAAGTCAAAAAGTAGTACTCACCTACTAAGAACATTGCAATGAGGAGAACAAGGAGAACAAGAACGAGGATGAACAAGAGAACAGCTACGAAAAGGTTTTGTATTCCACAAAAAGCAGGTGCAAATCTGACTCCATTCTTAAATAATAATTAATCACTTTTTTCGAACTTCTCGAATAACTGAGCGTATTTCCAATTACGCCGGTATTATTCAATTTTAGTACTTTCCCTTCTATAACGCTCTGAAGAATATATAGTACCATGGTGACTTGAGATATTCCTCGCTGTAATACAAACAACGTTGGCCACTTATACTTTGTTGCCTCAGGCCTACTAAACCTTATCGCATTACAATTGCTAAATGAGGTCACAGTTATCTGAAAGCTTACAAAGCACTCATATAACAAGAATTTGTAATTCTCAAATAATTCTATTGACTAGATGGGCCTTCAATTACCTCGGAGAATTTGAATGCGTAAGAAATCCTGATGGTAGGTAGCAATAAGGGTAAGTATATCAAGCCCTATCCTTCTTGCAATAACATGTTTATAAAATACTGAGGAAATTAGAGGAATATAAGCCAAATATTGATAATCTTGAAAAAAAAAAACCATTGCCGAATTGCTATGATATCTGTCGTGAGTCATTTCAAGCTTTAGAGAGATTTTGAAAGAATAAGGAAGAATTGAGGATAGCGTGTAGTGAAAAAGAAAATGATTGAAATAGTTATTTTTATAACAATTATTATTGCTGTGGAGATATTTATGATTACCATAAAAATAATTATAATGACTTTATTATCGATTTGACTTTATTATGGTGTTATTAAAAATCAGTTATAATTAGTCAACTTAGTACTGATAATTTTATCGCTACTTTTTTCGATGAGTTATTTTTAGCCAAGTCACTTAGTCTCGTCTGAAGGAGTTATGAAGTGCTTGTTTTCTGGATATGCAATATATTCCAGATTTGGAATATCTTTCATTGTCGAACAACTCCTTGACACACATCACCGTTGAAGCGTTCTCAACCCTCACGTCTTTAAAGCACCTCGATCTTTCTAACAACGACCTGCTTTCGTTACCAGGACATGTCTTCGACAAACTGAAGAATCTTGAAGTTTGTTCTATTACTACTTTTTTTTTCAAATTTTCTCTCTACAAAACTCTATTCGATTAAATGGCTTGCTGTATACAAAAATTGGAAAAAATTATAAGAATTTTAATATCAAGTTTAAAATGTGACTAAATATATCATAATCATTAATTCAATACTTTACGATATGCAACAAGGAGTTTTTATGAAAAAATTTTTTAGTCAATAAATAATCAGGAGTCAAATGAGGGAGTTGATTATTAAAATCAATAATAATTTAGGACTCACTTTATACCAGCTTAAATTTTCTATCAACTATGATAGGTTATAATGATGTTGCTCTAATAACTCATACCCGTCTCGTCTGAGGTTCAGAGTTTTGCGATCAACTTAAACTGAGTATAAACAGTTCGCTGTTTGTTTGTTGTGGATTTATGTGAACATTTCATGGATTTCATTTACCGCATGAGATCAGTTCTATGGTAACCCATTGGTTACTCGGATGGAAGGTTCTTTAGGAACTTATTAGGACAATGAGGTGTTTTCCGATAGAAGGCGAGAAATACGCGATGAAATAATCGTTATAAGAATTCAACTCATCTAAGCAATCTTGCGAAAATCTCAGATATTTACTTTGAAGCCGTAGCACACCAGACAGGACATCCGCAGATGAGAGTTCAACTCCCGCTTGAGGTTTTGAGTTATGCGATTAATTTGACATCATTAGGAATATAAGAACACCATTACAGCTTATCGTATTTTATAGAAAATGAATAAAAACAATATGAGGGATTATATACCTTAGGAATGTTTTTTAATGTCAAATTTTAGGTAAGCTTTAAAGCACTTAACATATCACCATTCACTATGCTTCATACATCAGTCGATCAATCACTTAATGAATGAGATAAATTATTCGTCTATTTAATTGTTCGGATTTAGCTACCATATGAATAATGGACATCGTTTATAGATGACATAATCGATGACATTTATTCTGGAAAATTTATGCATGGACTTGTCATTTTTCGGATGTTGACAGTTCTGTCGTTCAATTAATAATTAAGCCATCTGGACAAGGCTAGAGTCGTGGTTAAAAACCCTTTTTCCTATTCACCAACCTCGATCCTCGGTCAATTGAGTTTACAATGTTTCTCGATACTGAATTAACTCAACATGCTTGTTATATGGTCCGTCTAATAATCTAATAATCTGAAATAATACTTACACTAAGCCTACTATCAATCGAACACATTGCAAATACTCAGCGTTACAGTACTCAACTTACAGTACAGTACACCAAAGTAGATATTTCACTTCGAGTACAAATAATAATAGTAATAAAGATTATAGTAAAATTCCATTATAAAGAATGAACCTCAACAGCATGACTCATATGACACTACTAATTCCTTTTTTTCAATTTTCTACTACTCAGAGAAACTGTGAATTAAACTACATTCGAAAAATTCTTAAATGAGGACTATATGAGTGCGTTAATTAGGAGCGACTATGAAACAAAAAAAAACCTGGGAACCTGTGTTTTGAAAATCTGAGCCATTAGCATATCAAATATCAGTTGATCAATACTCATTCCTTTTAACATACAACGTTCACTTTACATTAGAGAATTGAAATTTTTATATTAGCACAAGCATTCTTTCCACAAAATGTTTCTTGTCTATCGAAAATTTTCCGTTGATTAATGACTCAATTGTTGAGTAAATATTTGTGTATACAGGTGTTGATCCTCACCAATAACGAACTACAATTGGCACCTGACTCATTCACCGGTTTGATCGCACTACGTCGATTGTATCTGAATTCGAATCGTCTTGCTTATCTACCACCATCCGTATTCAGAGGCTTAAAATCTCTGGAAGTACTTGATTTATCCAATAACAAATTACTCGCTCTACCTGCTTCATTGCTTTCTACTGTACCTCAGCTGCGACATCTGGACGCAAGTCACAATCTCCTCTCTGATGTGAGTTTCAAATTTACTTCAATCTTTTATTTACTCATACATTAATAAGCTTTTCATGGTGTATCTGGTGCTTTTCATTACTATTATTATTGTAATTAATGTTATTATTATAATTAATTTTAAATATTAAGTAATATTATTTATTAGCTTTAATATTAATTATTATTTGTTAATCGCTTTTTTTACTATTATTATTATTTATTAATGTTCCTAATGTTGTTATTGTTATTAAAAATTTCGATTTCCATGAATATGAATTATTATTAGTATTATTATTACGATTATTACAGTTATTAATTTAATTAGAGTCATAAAAAACAGACTGATCTTTGATCTTTTAAAAGACTGAGGTCAAATTTTAAATACATAATTTTTAGTCGAAAATATGACCTACTGTATTTCAAGAAGCTTCCATTTTTTTATTTCATCATTTTTTCTTCATCATCATATTTCATCATTTCGTCAGTAATACATCATTTTTTTGTAAGGAGCAGATAAAAAAAGTAATGATAATAGAAATTTTCAAAGAATGATTATGAAAAGGAAACAATGAATGAGTCTTCGAGCTAAACATCTTTAGAAAACAGTAGTTGATTCAGTTCTTCTACAATTTAATATTTCTTCTGTTTTTTTTTTGTTTTCTGGATTACGCAATAAATCCTCACTCGACCTCTAACATTATTCGGATTCTGTTTACGTCATCACTATTGTGGTTTTATCGTGTGACGTTTGAGGCATAACGAATAAAGCCGATTCGAAACATTGAAGGAAAAAAAACCGTTAATCATTCAGTCATCCACGCAACATTCATCAATGATATAAAAACAATAGTCGGTATGAGGTATTCAAAAGGGAGCAGATGCTCAATCAAGAGCATTTAATGGAGGATTGTTGGTCAGATCGATAATTATTGACGGATCAGACGACGTCGGCAGGAGGTGCTGAATAGACGGATTTATCGTCGTCGTTACACAATATCTATTCATCGTCTATTTTGAATTGTTATCACATTCAAAATTATTACAGTAACCGTGAATACAAATATGCAAATGGTTCTGTACGTTGAAGAAAAACAAATGAGGAAATCAATGAGTAATTTAATAATAAATCATAGATCACAAATACACACATGAAGATTAACATCGTCAACTTTTTCTTGACATTCACAATCAATTTCGTTTTGCCCACCAACCAGAAAAACGAGGATTTCATGACTTTTGAAAATTTTCTCGCTCATCCGATTAATCAATATTCATTTAGTAAAAATGACGTGATTTTTTGTCATTTATATAATTGTGCATTAATATTTAATATTTTTCATCCACAATGAGAAGCAGCTTAATAGTTAAACGATTATAGTAATAATGATTTCAGTTAGAAACTGGACAGTTTTCTTCGTTACGAGAATTAGAAACGCTCACGCTTGCCGATAATCTCATTAGCGACATCTACGACGGTGCACTGTTCGGCATGGACAGTTTGTTGTTACTGAACATATCGAATAATCAGGTAAAAACTAGTCGCATTACTTTATCTTTTCAAAAGCTTCGTACTCGTCCCACCTCAGCTTTTTATTTGAGAAACGTCCATGATTTTTCTGTACACTATGAAATGTACTGTAATAAAATGTAACGATTACCAGTTTGTCGCGTCATATTCCTACCGTACTCGTCAAGTATGGTCTCAAATGAGTGCTACTTGAAAGAGAAGCAACATATTTTACGCATGTTCAAGTGAGCATCCAACTGTGCTTTTCCTTCCTATTAATCTTTACAACTTCATCGCGTCTCCATCCACAACGAATTGAATAGCTAATTTAGTGAGCTATTATCATTCTTGACGAACTTCACTTCTCAAATCCAGGCTGTTATCATTTTAATCGGTTTTGACTTAATTTATTGATTTGATTATCTTTCTACGACATGTGATCGATCTAAGATTTTATAGCTGGTGATAGAAACTATTGTTCATTATATTTCTTCAAAACAGTGTATTAATATATATATTGAGAACTTCCAGCGAAATATTTGTTTTCACTTTACTGATATGAATTCAGTAAGAAACTTAGAAGTCGGTTATAGAAATATATTTAGTCAGTAATTTTCTTGCAGCTTATTCGATTACCTGGAAACACCTGGCCCTTAGCAAAACTTCAATCGTTGGATTTATCTGGAAATTCGTTTGTCGCACTGGAGACTGCGTCGTTTGACACGCTACCGTCATTGCAATCTTTGAATTTATCAAACTGCAAAAATCTTAAGACTATTCACGTAGGTCTTATCATCTACAACATCATCTATGTCTTTTCAATTTTTGAGTTGTCCAGTTCTACAAAAACACAACATCATTAAGTTTGGAATACGCTATCTTGAGTCTTGATAAACAATCCTAAAAATAAATTGTATGCTTTCTTTTTAGATGGCTGCATTCGTCTCCATGTCGTCACTACGAATATTGGATCTATCGAGTTGTGCCCTAACGCACATCGCTTCCACGGCTTTTCAACCATTTCCTCCTTTGACGACTTTATCTCTGGCATCAAATCGTCTTTCAACTTTGCCAGCTTCTTTCAAAATCTCCTCTGTGTCTAAATTGGATTTGTTAGATAATCCATGGGACTGTTCTTGCGAACTTCGTGAACTTCATCTATACTCTACAGCCCTTTGTCAAACACCCAAGTCGTTGGCTGGTGTACCTCTAAATGAACTCGATTCATGTTCTATTTTACACGGGATGGTGGTGCCACTTATTCTAAGTATAATTGTTCTATTTCTTATTGTTATTCTCATATTAATTTTAATTATGAAGAAACCAACGAAACGTCGACCATCAATCTATCACAATCAAACGCTTATTAATGCTTTGTCGCAAAAAGAATATGGCTTTGATCAAACAAGTACATCGCCGTACTGTACAAGTGATGAATCTCAAGACTCTGCATACGAAAGTCCGTCGTCAGCGTTTTTGTCACGACAAAAACTTCTGTTGCGACTTCCTCCTGGTCAGCCACCTCCACCGATGTTATCCGATGAGAAATATCGTATTATAACTAACTATCCAGTGCCAATGACACAATTGTAAATATAAGCTTGTCGCCATTTTCGGTTATTAACAGTTTCAAATACGGGCTCACTATCAGGTTGTATGTGTAGTTTTTTCGTGTCGAAATCTTGTAATTAGTACTATTTTAAAACAGCGACGTTCTGTGATAGGTTCTTTATGCTTGTGCTTTTGTGTGAATGTATATTATTTTATTAATTTATGAATGATATTCACCATTGTGACAAGCTCGGCTATGAGAAACGATAAACGAATACACCAACATTCTGTCAACCTCAACTTATAAACCGAAGTAAAATTTGGATGTTTTCTCGATTAATAAGTACATCACGATCACTAACGTAGACATATCTACATTTATATTTTGACGAGTGATCAAACTAAATTTAATACTGTTCTACTGACACAGTCACATGTTCGACCGATCTTACTACTGCTGGTTGTCCTCGATTAATAAAATCAAGATATCTAACAATCACCATGCATGTTGTTGACAGTAATACACAAAACGCACTCTTCTAGTCACTTCTCGTTTCTTGAGCACATAAAACTAATTAGCAATACCTGAAGAGCATACGAATACGCATGTTGGATAGAGTACGAAAAATGAGGTAAGTTGGGAGAAAACTACTTACGATCAAGTCATTCCACAGATCTAAAAAGCAATGAAGGGCTGTTCAAATTGTCAAACCAATACAGTCAATAAAAAGCAATACTTTTTTTAAAAGAGACTAAATATTTTGGGGACGATAAATTTTTCTATAACACAGAATAATATTTATTAACATCTTAAAGAGTAATAAACAATCATGATTTCTTTACACACTGGTACAGAACTTAGAGAGATACATTTGTAAAAAATGAAGGATCTGCTAATGCTATTATAAAAGACATAAGTTACGCAGCATAATCATATTTTCTATAAATTAACGAATATGGACTTACGAGGTATAAATTGATGGATGTTAAGAAGTAGGAAAATTCCTACATCTTTTTTTTAACATTACAAAATACTTACACTATACATAGTTAGTAAAATTAATCCATTTAAAATTAGAATAGTAGATAAAACACAATATTCATGTAGTTAGCGTCTGCCACGCGACCTTGATCTAGTTCGTGACCGACGCCTCTCACTTCTGTGTGATCTGTAAAGAAAATGAAAATGAATAACGCTTTACCAAAAAGAAAAAAATTTTGTGCTTGAAAAAAATCTCATACCATCTAACAATTACCTAATCCAGAACAAATGGCACTGATATGAAGTTCATAATTTCTAAGATGCAAAAGATTTGGGAAATTGTTAAATAAAATATCACAGAAACTTACGTCTTTCCATACGAATCGCAACGACGACCGTTCTCATTTTTTTGTTTGCATTCATGATTTTCCTCTCGAATCCTACGGTGACGACTGAATTGGGTCGTTTTATCTTCCTCTAAAAAGCGATGAAGAATTCTATGTTAAAATAACAAGGAAACAAAGCGTGCTTAACCAACGTATATCTAAATAACGTTGTGGTACATATTTGCGCATATAATCACTTATTCATATTTCTCGTATTCAAGTGATTTAAGTAAGCCATTGGCAGTCATTACCATATGAACAACGTGCACTACCAAACGTTTTCTCTGGAAAGCTGTACAAAGCAAAAATGTTAATCACAACAATCTTAGTAATCTCAGATATAATTGGAATACACTTCACGCAGTTGAAATACAAATAGCAACAAGACTACTCAATTCAAATTTCGTAATTTTGGCATGACTTGTTCATTACGTGAAGTTTACATCGCCCACCAATGCACAATAAATATTTCGCTTACAGTTCATACTGTGATGGAGATGATGAATGTCAACATGAGTGAAGCACGCTTCATGGTCTATGAATACTAATTCAGAAAACGATCGAGATACTACACTTGTTTAGTAGCGCTGACGGATGAATATCAGGAAAATTCTATACAAATTGCAAAGAAAAAATAAGCACGAAAAAAACGACAAATCAACTGAGCACTGTTGCACATTGCCCAGTTTGAGATATAGATGAAATCACCAGCAAGTATGATGAACCCATTATTTTATTTCCGATTGCTTATTCGTAGAATATACTGATATCTTACGGAACAAAGCAGAAACGATAGCTTTCTTTTGAGGAAAAGTGGAGAGTACGTGTGACTTCTGCAGCGTTCTCGTCGACGTGCCATCAACGAAGCTACTTTTTATGACATTGCTTATAGAGATTTGCAAGTGCAGACACATAATTTCATCCTTGATATAAAATTAAAAACACTACGAATGTGACAAAGTAAAAGGACCACTATAACAACGACCTCGACGTAGGATGTCCTAGGTAATTCCAAAAACAAATTACAAAAATAATCTATAATAAGAATACATGAAGTAAAAGTTTCTACTCAGCTATTTTCCCATCAAATTTAGGTATACGTACCTTGATCATCGCTTGAATTATGGCGTCGACGCTGCGATTTGCGGCGGTCTTCTCTTTCCGAATCTGCAAAGAACACTTTGAAATCAGATATTCCAAAAACTAAACTTGACAGACACCATCATCACTGTTCGAGTTTCTTCGACGATCTCGTTTTTCTATAGTGTTGTGCTGTTTGGTAGATTCATTTAAACATAAAAGAATATAGAAAAGGACAATAACAGCAGGGATCTCATGGATATCGTTAGATTCATATTCGCTTTTCTCACACCTGTTAAAAACCATAAAATCATTTATGAATGAACTCGTGCTTAAGCGGAGACTCATCATATTGTTGTTAACAAAAGAACGTGTCTCCTTTATAGGTCGGCAGTAGCACTTTACAGTTCTCGGCGATCAGATGACCGTCTTTTCCGTATGAAATTTCCATTGGAAACAATAACAAGAACAACAAAACTTTGATAATCTTAGTTGGAAAAGTGCAGCTTGCGTGAACGAAAGAAATGCTCGAAACATTGGTGCTCGAACCAATCGTCACCCACTTGACATTTCTAGTTATGACGACTTCAGGAAACCATGCAGCAAGATTTACAAAGTCACAAATACGAAAGACTATGCGAAATAGCTCAAAATGTCCAAACCTAAAGAAATGTATCAGAGCTCTGAACTTGCAAAATAACCTGCAATCTATGGTCAGTGAAGGTGGAATGCCTTACTTTCTGTAACAATATGAATTTTGCAGAAAACGATTCCATTCTAGCTCTCATCGGGACGATTTCAATGTCATACTTTAAAATACTTTGGACACAAAAACGTCTCGAATTTTCCTATCTGAATTTCTAGCTGCAATAAGCATGAAGAAGGGCGCATCTTCTATACCTCATAATATATGCATCTCACGCACACCTGCATGAAAACATTCTCATAAGTGAAGAGCACCTCTTAATCTCACCTTCGTCGCCATAAACCACCATTCGACGTGGAAACAAAACGTCAGCTGCTCAGTTAGCGCTTGTAAAAAAAGACTGGTTCTATACTAAAGTACGGTTGTTATTACAATTGCGCTACAAAAATACACTTTGGACTTTTATAACTGCCAAAGAAAAGAAGTTCGACTAGAAGATATGAATTCACGAAATTTGTTTACTACCCTGCATCAATATCGCTTCGCAGATGACATCGAGTTATTTTTTAATGCGGAAGAAGCGGAGATGAATAAGTAAAATCGCATAAAATGAAGAAAATAATAGGATTTCAAATTAAGTAGGACTAGAAAAAATGAAAAATGTAGAGCACGGAATAAACCACATAGAGATTGATCATTGAATCTTGAACTAAAAAAAAGTAATTTCATATCTACCTCAAGCAATCTGTAATCATTCAAAACAAAACAAGATGAAAGGCGTAAAAAAAAAACCCAGGTAAAAAAAAAACTATATAAAGATGCATAGGCTGCTTTGGACTCATCAAAAATGTCACTAACCATGTAATAGAACGGAAATTACATGTTCATCTTCTTGATTCTACAAATCTACCAGCGAATTTTTACGAAGTGAAGAGATTTGTTGATACCTCAAGTATTTGATACATTTCACAAACTGAACACTGATCATTGAGCGTTCTTTTAAATGTTATTACTCGCCATAGCTTTACACAGAACTTCGTCCGACAAACACTGTTGAACCGTTAGGAATTCTTCCCATTTTATTCATCGAAATATTCTTGAAATTTGAAGCACAGATGTGGCCGCCGATATAATGAGAAAAGACAACTACAGATAAACGAAAAGGACAGGGGAATGTGACATAGGGAGAAGCAAACGTTCTCTTAGACTATCAAGTGCGAAATGAGCGATAAAAGTGTTTAGGAAACTACACCAACAGTTACAAACGAATTGAGGATCACAAAATCTATTTCATTAGTATTATCATGTAGAAAAAAGACCATAACGATGGAAAACAGCGGGATGAAAACGGAATAAGTTTGACCACTATGACTCGCAAGATGCGTGATTGCGAGCCAAGTATTCAAGTAAGTTAAACTAGCATGAAGAGAATATTTCTTTCGTATTGTAGCAAATATCCTACAGAATAAAGAATATTTGCTACGACTGTCACGGAATCCTACTAACGAGTTTTATGTATCATATTATTATTATAACGTTCTAATATATAGCATCATGCACAATGACTGCGTGCATTAAGCGCACATTGATGGGTAAAAGAAAGGAATTATTGCCATAACTGATAGTTAGTTATCTTTACAATGTTATCATATATTATACTGCATTATTGTGGCTTCCATACATCGAACTAATGTTATTATTACAGATTTGATTTCCCAATTCTGCATTACTGCTTCTACTACAACTCTGGCACACTAGCAATTCTTGCTACTACTCATCCATTCACCAATAATAAACCACCTCTCAATATAATGATAATGATGATCCTACATATCATACATACATATCACTCATAACATTCTGATAGGATTTAAGTATAAAAGGGCTTTAGCCTTTCAACCTTACTTTACTTTATTCCTTTATTCCTTTACTTCACTGGAATGGTCTTCACTCTGTCTCTACTTCCACTTCTCCACTCTATTGCTGGACCTCATCACACTCTGCTCTTCCGTCGACCATACCTCTCCTCACTCTCTCTCTCTCAGGAAAGGACCCTTCTATAATTGTTTTGTATTCGTATCGCCATACTATATTTTCTATCCTTTCTATTTTATAATAAAGCTTTATTATTCAAGTTTGAGGTAAATCACCCAACTTTGGGATAAACCATACTACCGGACCCGAGCCAACATACACACTAGCATAGAATCGAACCTCGGTTGTCCGCTTGACAGGAAAGAATTTCATCACTAAGCCACAATAACGAGATACAACTTTGTAGGAAAATGCGATAATATTAGAACTGAGTAAGTGGATCCTAGGATAACAATAATGCAATAACTGTGGGAACCAAGATACCAAGATACAACATGCAAAATATGACAACATCACAAGAAATATGATATGCATCTGTTCAGGTATAACAAAGGCTCCTTTATACTTTAACCATCAACGCGCGCTTATATAAAGAAGACACTACATTCACATACCTTCGTCACCACTTGAGTCATGACGTCGACGTCGTTGTTCAGTGCTATGATGGTGTTTCAACTCTGTAAAAAAACAAGCAATTGCAGCGTAACAAATACTTATACATCGTGAAAAGGATTGAAAACGAGTTCATTCTACACAATGACTCGAGCTGACCACTCTTTACCCAGGTCAGTACTATTTATCCAAACCAGGTCTGTATAACACCAATTCACAGAACCTTGAGAGCTTGGTATGTCTGGTGCTCCCGCGAACCTGACTCAGACCTATGTATTACTATGGCTCCTTCACCACAGCGTTGCGTACTCCATTCAACCTCTTATTATCTTTCTATGACAAGTTAGAATAATTCCAATTTGTGACTATACGCAGAAACATCTACCACAATATCCAAATTCACAAGATACCCATATCCATATTTTCTATACGATATAAATTTATATATAAATGCTTTACATTGCCTTCTAAAAATGTCTTTCGTGTGAGGAGTGCATTACACTAAACGTTTGAGACAATTGAGCAGATTTGGCTTGAAATGTTTATGTGGAGTTTGTCTATGTCCATGTTCACCATTTAAAATGACATACGTAGACGTACGTAACTGAACTACATAGATACCTGTCCTTAAGAAGTTTAGAAGTAAAATTTGAAGAGGAAGATTTCTTACACATAACAATTTACACAGTGCACCACCTAAAGGTAGAAATTATCATATAAAAAAGGTCGGGATGTCAACTAAATAGTCTAAGTTTACTGGTTTGAATTATCACATTAACTTTAAACTGCGAACCTCATAATAAACCAAATGTCTTAGTAAGTTTATTGAAGCTTTTCAGCCTAAACTCATTATTGAGCTACTAAAACTTAAGCGCAACTGCTCAACAGATCTTTTCCGTTAGGCATGTTGGAAATGTCAGTTGTCTTTGAAACAAACGTTTTACGGAAAAAAAAGGAGAAATAAACAAAAGCCTATCCATCTCCATTATAAACACATTTCCAAGCCAAAACAATAGAGATCATAATATTGATGCCAGTGGTAACATGCGGATATACAAAGCATGGATAATAAAGTTGATTCCCTACAATTTTTAAAACAAGTCACTATTGCCTATGATTTCCTACGTAAGAATCCAACTATATGGCTAACATTACCTCTATTGCAAGAAAAAAGGTTGTTAGAAAAAAGGTTAAAAAAGGTTACGTTATGATTTTGTTTCAGTTTTGAAGGCAGTTTAGTTTAAAATCCACTTGAAAATAGAAGTTTTATTAAATTAAATAATAATTCGTTACTATATCTTTTTGGTCCGCTTCAGTGTTCAACTGTTGGAGATATCTCAATCTCACAAACTAGATGGTATCTATCAGACTACTAAACCAAAGAAATAAATTAAACTAAACTAAATAACTACTAAAGCAAGTAAGAGACAAGATATATACCCAAGCTCTCCACACATTCTGTTTCGACCTTCTCATTCTCTTGCGTTTTTTCTTTTTTCCTGTCTTCATGCTTCCTGTTCTTTTTCTTTCTACGTCGTTCTTCTTTCTTCACCTTGTTGACCTTTCCATTTTTACGACTACCCAATAACTTCCTTCAAGTAAAAGAATATAAAAATTTAGCAGAAAAGAAAACAAAGTGCAGCAATAAAGAGACCAATCACAAATACTTCATCAATTTTTTCTTCTCTTTATCAGTTAAGCTAGCCAGGAAAGCTTTCATTTGATCAGCTTCGCTTGGTCCCGCCTTCAAAATGCTTACTTCTTGATCTTCCCGAATACCTACAAAGAAAAGTTCGCATCATTATTTTTCAAATTTCTAAAACTATTACTCCTTAATTCCTCCAACTTTTTCCTCTATATTTCTTTTGCATACCATTTAAAACGTTTCCCTTCAAACGTAAACCATGCGTTTCCTTCATTTCCTCGGCAAGCTGCGTACGATCCACGAATTCTTTTTTGTTCAATCGGTCTTCTTTCGCACGTGAAGGACCGCAGGCTTCACGTTCTTTACGCAATTCTTTTATAAGATCCGATGGATTATTGGCATCTACAAAATATACGTATAAAGCTTGGAATTCCCATCATGATTAGTTCATCCTCCATAGTCAAAAAACCTAAACTACACTAACTTACATCCTTCGTCTTCAAAATTTCCGCTCATTCCATATAAAGGACATTCATTGTCGGTGTTCAAATGGCCCCATTTATGACATTTACAGCACCGAACATTACGAACCTGAAATGAATAACTGTTGGAACTGCTCTAGCGTGTTTATGCGTCTGGATGCACTTTTATATTTAATGAAAAATAACTTCACCTGTATACCGAATGGTTGATCCTGAATTTGATCGTTATCTTTTGCCCATTCCTCCCGAGGAGCTTGATACTTTCGCTGCCACTCAAATTTTGGCTCTTCCTAAGAATTTTGTATATTTTTATTAAACACATTTTCATACAAGTTCAGAATTTTCCAACCTTAGGCTCTTCTCTTTTTGTCATACCTGCCGGTGCATCGTACATAAACGACAATCCCATTTTCGCTTTCTCATCACCCAATAAAGCTCTGTAACATTTTGCTTTGACAATAATCATAAAAACAGAAGTATGGGAAACTAATTAATAAAGCAATAAATACAACAAATTAGTAACACGAACAAGACCAGAAAACAACCCACTTGTTGTTTAACATTTCCTGTTCTTTTTCATATTGTACACGAAGATCTTCTTGCCTCTTATCATCAATAGCCTTCTTCTGTCGTACTTCCCACACCTAAAGATTTCAATTTTCACTAACCGATTTTCGAATCACATTGAAACGCACTCTTTTCAGATTCCACCATGCGCTTGGGTGGAAGTCCTTTTTGGACATAAAATTCTGGAATCCTTTCCCCATCTTGTTTTCTATCTATGCTAGCTGCAAGAAAATGGTTAGAATTTGAAACAACGAAAACAAAATGAGAATTTATCAAAATTAAAACACGTACTGAAGTAATATTATTGCTCTCAACAAAGAACTCAATCAAAAAGTAGTCATATCATGCTTTATCAGAAACAGCAAAGATTGAACTTTAACAAAATCACCGTCAACAACAATATGTGATGTTTCGCGCAATATCACACATAAATATGTGAACAATAGAAACTACCTAGAGTACAAAAAGTGGAAAATTAGGAATAAGTAGTGTAGTACTGGGAAACATTTAATTTGCCGAAAACACTTTCACAGTACTGTCAGCTGATCCACTAGCAATAAATCCATTTTCTCCCCATGCACAACACAAAATACGGTCATCATGTCCATGTAAGTCGAATAATGACGTCTTTGATGACCTAAAATTAGAATGTTATAGATACAACCCGAGCATAAATTTAAAAAAAGCACACATAGAATTTTAAGTTTAAATGGTTATATTTTAAAAATCGATATATTATAAATCTAAGCCGCTACACCTTCCATGTATCATTATTTCTCAAGTGAATGATGATAGATTAATTAAACGCACCGTATATCCCACATCTTCATTAATTTATCAAATGATGCGCTCACAAAACACACTTCTTCGCAAGGACTCCACCTAACACATGAAACCCAACCAGTATGACCAATGAAGGATTGTTTAACTATGGACCCATCTGAAAATAACTATAAATGTTCTTCCAACTTGAATTTAGAAAAAAGTTTTCAAATATTCATTTAGATAACCAATTAAATTTAAAATAGCATTACCAAGTAATCACATTGTCTCGATCAGACGGTATGAAATCAACCATAGGGTTGTCTATACAAAAATTTCAATGAACGGTTTATCCTATTTCTGTAATCTACTTATAGGATAACGAAATTAATAAGAAGGTGGATGTGAAGGTAGAAACATCTCTCAGAATTGTATGCTGTGAGTATATTACCAAACATACCATGACTGCGGCAGTCATAAAGTCTTGGCACCGCATCAGTGCTGCTACTAATAATCAGACCAGATCTCTTGTTGATATCAATACTCGTGAACGCCTTCGAACCACGAATCCGCGAAACTTCTCCAGCTGTACAAAAGAGAAAGTCCTAAGTTGGTTTCTTTTTTTAGCTGAATTGATATTTAGCCACTACAATATCCAATGAGTGTGAGTGAACGTGCAGGTATGTCACTACATTTATATATCTATCAAAAACATGTTTATACCGTTTGAATTATATACCACTTTCTTAGAAATAAAAAAAAACTACCAAATTATAAGTGAGAACACCTGATAAAAAAATGACGAGTAGAAGGGTAAAGTAAGTCTAAGATGTGTTCAAATAATTCAAAAAAGTTAATCATGACGGAAGTTAAAATAACTTTATGGGCACGCATTAAAAAAATCACAATCGTTAGAAGCGGAATAATAATATAGAGAAACTGAATTATTAAGTACTAAAATACTGGCTACTATCAATATTATGAAGAAAACGTAGAGAAAAAAAGTACTGAAGAATAAATTCTCACCAAGTTGCAAGTCCCACAAAGCTATGCAATGATCCCAAGATGCCGATACCGCTTGACTACTATTCCAAGTGCACCATCGCAGTCCAACTACAGCGTCTTTATGACCACCTAGAGTCACCATTGGCACCTACAAAATTATATCCTTCGTTTCTGTCTGGTGCAGTTATATGGAAAGCTAACTTTACAAAACCTATACCTTAGTGATAAAGTTTTCTTTCCTTTTCTTAGGATTGTCATCATCATTTGTATTCTTTTCGAATACCGTCTCTTGGTCAGCTTAAGGTAAACAAATCAAAATAAAGTACTACATTACATAAAACTGGGTCATGGAAAACGATTTACATTAAATAAAACTTACATTCTAAATTCCAAACTTTGATATTTGAATCAAATGCACCAGATATTAGACGAGTATAATCACTATTGACATCAACACATTCAACACTTCGCTCATGTCCTCGAAAAACAATCTTGAACAAACAAGTTTGGATACACATGCCAAATATTTTAAAGTAATAGATAACCTTTGGTATCATAGAATTATTCTCCACGTCGTACAAAGTTAACATCTGATTCTCACCACCAGTTACAATTTGGTGACCTTCTAAGTTCTGGGATTCTAGAACATATCAACATATATTGCCATAGTGCGAGAGTTTTCACTAAGGAAATATCGCGGATAATTCACCTGTCCTTTTTTGCACAAGTACACTACATTTTAAAGCACTTCCTTTATCACGGTGATTTTCAAGGACCTTCTTGCCATCATTATTAATAACAATAACATCCCCACTATATGTCGTTGTAAACAAACTGAACTGAATGATGAGAAAAAAGACTTTTACACTAATTTATTGATTCATTTATACGACATTCAACTTACTGGCAAGTAGAGATATTAACGGAGGAGACCCAGTCCGGTGCAGGTATATCGTATAGTGGTTTGGGAGTTTCTTTCGCAAGTATACATTCAATCTTTATAACAGTTTCCTACAAAAAAGATGACAAATAACTTAAACTCCAACTTCAACGACTGTAACATCTAACAAAGATGCAAAGATCACATACAGTTTCAACGTTGTATTCCTCAATAAACTCCAGCAATGTAGAACGTATAAATGTCTCACCAACCAGAAATTCAAATCGTCTATTACTCCAGCAATCTATAGAATTATGAAAGCAAATCACTTAAAGCGAAATACGTTAAATAAGAAAGAAGAAGAAAATAAAAATGATAATGAAAAGCTCACCATTAACAGCGCTGATTGTTTTATTCACCAAAGCATTCAGGTTTTTAAGGGTAGCAGATATAGGCACATCATATATTGCAGAAGAAATATCACCAATTCTGTAAAAACGAAGAAAAGTGAAAAATTAATAAAACTTACCAACAACAATATTCGGTCGAAAGGCTAGTGTTATTCACTACAGAAATCTCACGCATTCTCTTTGCAGAAGAAAGAAATCTGCACGTGACGTGGATCACCAGCCTCCACTGGATCATCTGTTTGTTCCACCATGTTCGATAAGAAGAATACTTAGCATGAAAAAATAGAAGAAAACCATAAGTAGCAGTACGAAAGATAGTGGACAATAATATGAAACAATTGACTAGCGAACAAATAACTATGGAAAGGTGAAAAACTACTCCCTTTATAACCTATGAAAACCAAATCAATACCATCATAATTACAAAACAAAATACAGAAACACTACTTAAGACATTTACTTAGCAAAAACAAAGCTTCACATGATTACGAAGTGCATAAAAAATGCTAACGAACATGGTGACTGGGGCACAAAATCAAAATGGAGCGCCATAATTTTTAGAAACCATTAGCTATTAGACAGCAATGATGGAAGCAAATTCATGCGGCAAACATGAAGAAAGTGTGAATTAAGCTTATGTAAAATTTTTTATTTAGTCGTTTGCCTGTATTGTTTCTAGAATTTATAGCAGGTACAATCTACATTGTCACATATAATGTTTTGCACTAGTGTATATAACAACTGTTTTCGTTCACTTGAATCACATGGATTCTTGATGGTCATCGACAGAGTGAAGCGACTACAACGTCCTTTTCTCATTGCTGCGCGTATGGGTACTAAATGAATAAATTGTTTTCGCTCTAGGGATTTGCTATGCATTATGATCTCTTTCTAATCCATTCGTGAAGAGGTGAGTGGTGTTTCTGGAGTACGTTTGGTATCCAGAGGAATCTAACCACAAACAACTCGTATCCATTGCTCTTCATCATGTATCCGGTCTACCTAATTTTCGATGGCTGCGTCTCTGATTTTTCATCGCTGATGTAGCGCAGAACTTCGACTTCCTCTCTTCCTAGACGTTTCCCTGTATAACTGTTTCGAGCGTTGGTTTCCACCTAGAGATCATCGTGTTTTACTGATGTTTATGTTTCCGAGGAATTAGTAAAGGAATGAAGAACCGTGGTGTCGAAACGGTATGCTGAGAGATTTGTGTAGTTGGTTATTCTTCTCGATGTTCTTGTATGTTTTTCAATGCGCTCGTTTCCTTCTATTAAGAATCTGTTAACCTCGAATGCAATGTAGTTCACCATATTACCTTCACTAAGTTGCTTGAGTATTCCGAGACCCTCTTTCGTCAAGCGCAAATAGAGCATTAAAAACGTAATCCTTTGTCATGAACATGCCTTTTCGATGTTCAACTTTAGCCCAATTATTCCACAAGTGTTATCGGAATTGGATATATCTTTGTCACCTGTTCGTTGATTCCAGTAATGAAAAGGATTTAATTGCGAAAAGTGGTGAATTGTTGTACAACGTCATTTCGATTTATGGTCTTCATTGAGGTAGTTATTTGCTCAAAACGATGATTATGAGCACATTCAGCTTCTCAAGTGCACTAACCATCTCCGCAATATCATGTTTCGGACAACTTTTCTTCTCGAATTTCACTAAATTTATCAATTGGTGTAGGAATTATTTCAATCAGTACGACGATGTCATCCTTTGTCTCCTTGAGCTGCGCAGTCATCGTTGTATCGCGTGTATTCTTGTTGGTCATCCACAGAGTTGAGCAGGCACCAGTAAAAGTTTCACTTTTCCCTATCGCTTGCGAGGATAGTGAAATGGATTCTTTTCACTTTAGGGACTCGTTGAGTATCATAATCCTTTTCTAATGACTTTATGAAAAGGTCAGACTATACGCGTTGTAGTCTTCCTGCAGTGCGTTTGATGTCCAGTGGGATCCAATCACTTACAGCTTGTGTCCACCAGTCATTATTCATGTGCATCACGTATCCGGCCCACCTAATCTTCGAAAGCTTGGCGTGTACGGCTTTGCCTCTGACCTTTGATCGTTGACGTGGGTTAGAATTCCGGACCTCCTGTTTCACCTGTGCGATACGGTGCACGCCAAACATCACCCTTTCCCCAAAACGCACTATCCGTTCAATCCTGCTTTCGTAATGTCCAAGTTTCTTTGTTCTCTTCACTACGTCTTTGATGCTCTTATATGTTTTCCAAGCTGCTCATTTCATTCTGTTAAACTATGGTGCTATGACGTTCATCATATTGATCTAACGATCTAACACAACACATGGCTTAATCATTTTGAGATGTTTATTCTGTTGAATATTGATGAGGCATCACCAACGTATTCGTTCTTCATAAACGCCGTCTTCATTGGGTTTAACGTGATTTCTCCACAAGCACTGTCAAAGTCGGCTAACATTTGTTCTGCTTGCTCCATGTTTGGTGTAATCATCGCTGAAGCGAAGATGATTAAGTTGCCAAATGTCGATTCTTACTCCGTCGTTGTCCTATTCTAATTTTTGCATGATGTGATGATGATATCATTATAAAGCGAAGTAAATTTTTTGTTAAAATTTTTGGTAACCCACGAAATATCTTTATCTATGGAGTTGCTAATGCTTGGTTATTAAACGCTTCTAACAATGACTCGGGTATAGAAGACAAGAGGCAGATTGAGCAAAAGTTGTTAGCTTTTGAATATTACATTTTCTGCGCGCTAACAAGGTCCTTCTGGATTTCTATTGACTTGGAACTTTGTATTATGACACGTAGAATTTGATGATCCAAGCCACTGTTGTAATGAGAACCGGCTGTAAATTTCCCGTTGGACGAATTCTACTGATTCGCTTGAGTCAAGGTGCTGTACAAATAATTACCGAAGAAGTAGCATGTCGAGATTGCTAGGAATGACTTTCGGAACAACATAATCGTCCTTCCTTCAGTTGCATCGAGGTAGACGATGTTCTTTAAAGGAAAATCTAAATATAAATCTTAATTAGTATTCTCCATTAGCCTTCTAGAAGTGATTAGTGTTCCATCTTGACGGTATAGAGCATTCACCTTGGTCTGATAATTGGTTTAGCATCGGCGGGTGTTGCGAATGCTCTGACTGGTTCAGCTGCTTCTTCCATCAAATCTTTATTTTCGAGGTTATCTTTTGCCTCTTCTCTGCATTGTTTTGAACGTTGCTTGGTGATTAGCTGCACATGTTCTCCTCTGTTTCTGTATTGCTCGAAAGTCTTTGGAGAAAGGTTTAATAATATTCACGCTATTGGTTAATTATAGATCAACTTAAAAATTCATGGTTTCATCTAGATGATATCCCGTACCATTGAAAATAAGTTGGGTTGGAAACTATTAGTAATTTTAAAATTTAGGTACGCGTGTTGATCTGATGAAAATAAGGCCGATCTTATTTTTGACCGTTTCCAGGCTCTGCTGTGGAATCGATAAGATTTGCTAGTGAACAAATTGAGGAAAAACTTAGATGATACAATTATGCTTTCACTGAACAAAAGAATTATAGTACACTTTTATTATTGTCCCTACTAATAGGAAACTATTGGAAGTTGACTGAAAGTATTCTTGAAAGCTGCGATATTTATTAACGCCTTTTGTTGGCACTAACCGGAATGTAGAGTTTATTATTAAAAATTTTATTATATATTGTGCTTCCTATTCAAACTTTCCTTCAGCAATTTTTGTTTTGTCTTGGGAAAAGAATAATCGATTTCAATTATTGTTGGAAAACACCAGACGATTGATGATGTAACCAAAAACACACAGAAAATAGTTGAAGATAAGATGAAAAAGAGAAATCGAAGTCGGAAATTGGATGGCACATCCTGACAGACGACGTACTTCATGACAGACGACCCACATCGAAGCTCAACTTCAACGAAAAAACGGTTGCAATTGAAATGTAGAAAACTAATAGCAACGATGTTTATGTTGCGCTTCAACGAAGAAGCTATAAGCTTGCCTATGCTAATGATAAATATCGTCATTCTACATAAGTCCAAGAATATTTTGATCGTTTTTATTGATTTACAAAAGCTCTTTGGGAAAAAAATCAAAGTCAACCAAGTAAAATAATATTCTTCTTTTGGAAATACTTCAATATAAGTCATATTGATAAGAAATGCTTTGTATTTGTCATTTTTTTGTGCTATAATTTTTATTCACCATGGCTTCGTTAGTAGTCTGTTTTAACGTAATCGCTTCTGAATATTTCTGAATTGATTTCCATAAATGATGCTTAACCTATTAGGATTACACACTTGGTTCTCATCTGAATTAATATATCACAATACTTTTTTTCATAGCCATAAAGTTGGAAGATTTGTTGCTCTTCTAGCAGAATAAAATGTATTTTCTTTATAATTTTATAATCGCTTCAACATCAAGGTCAGATAATAATAATTTGTTGCATAAAGATTTTTGAAAAATGAATGATCTTATGCATATGGGAACTCAATTCAAGTGAGTTTGATTGGTTTTTCCTCTTTTGATTTGGGGAGGAGTGCGATTTATATCTAGAATATCGTATTTACTGGTGACTGCACATTCAATAGAAATATGCTTAGTATTTTTCCCAGTTTCTTTTCACATTCACTTACCTGTTGCATATTCATTATCAGTGCTTTCTGACATATCGATTTCGTTTCTCACAACTGTCTTCAAGAAAAGGTGAAGAATTTCCATATCAACTATCTTATTGATTGATCATCCTAATGGTTGATCACCGTACTTACGTCAACGTCATTGACGTCTGAATGCCAAAGAAGAGTAAATAATAATATTCCTGCTCAGAGGTTTGCCTATCACTTTCTTTGTTACAAAGTATTCGCGCTAAGTCTTCAAAACAACAAATTGATGGCATGAATTGATGTTTGCTCGATTGCTTCGACGTCTATAATATATCAGTTAATCTTGAAAAAAACATGGTGCGATTCTTCACATAATCCTCGATATGTTTTTACCACTGAAAACAAAAAGCACAGCGAAAATGAGGAAGCAACCAGGAAAGGATTGCAATCAATGTTTATTTGAATTCGTCGAATCACACCAATCTTTTCTTCATACTGCACTTATCATACTTCGTTGAAGATCTTACATTTATTCAGTTGTCCAGATGTTGTTTGCTGAGTTTATTATCCGTCTGAATTGTAATCGTTTTTTCGGAGCAGATGTTCTACAAGAGTTATGTCCTCTTCGAACAAATCAGTTCCTATGAGAGCTGCAATAGCTGCAGCTTCAATCTAAAAACTACAACAACACACACTTGAAAACAATTAGCTTGTACAAGCTAGTTGAAAGTTCAATGATAAGATCACTCACTTTCATAATATCTAATAAAATTCGTCGCAAACCGTCTTAGTCGTCATGGAACAGTTGATAGAGCATAAGTAGTAGCCCAGGCTTATCTCTTCTGCACGTAATGTCATTTATTCCAACCTCATTGGTCTAGTGAGTATTTAGTTCATTTTTTTTTAATACAAATGAAATAATAACAATACTATTGGTCGGAGGGTGAATAATTTGATTAAATCATGGCTGATGTCATAGAAGAGTAGTTGAATACCTCACTTCATGCCTCACTTCTTTCATAGTTAAGCAATTATACGTCATGCCATTATTTGTTGATGGAGGAAATGAATAGCAGTCAACTAAATACTCGGAGATACTGCGACGGAATTTGAAATAATTAGGTTGTAATCCACATTAAAGAAATTTCAAAAAATTTCTCACTAAACTATCTGCCAATTGGTTCGCTTTCGTGAGTGATCATAGCAGCGATACCGTGAGTGCTTGTGAAATCAGCATCTACACTAAAATGAATTATATAATGTTGAACGATTGTACATCTATCACACTCCCTCAAATCACACCACGTGCTCTGTAGATAATTTGTGAATATTAGTGTTGGATAGCGGTTCCTCACCACTTGGATAGTTGGGTGGTCAGTTTTCGTGTAATATGTGGGTCTCAGCAACTTCGAGAGGTCTTCTCATTTACCTTTACGACCACTGAGTATCTGAGGACTAACGATGTGCACACAGTTCAACACTCAGGAGTTCTATCAATCCACGAAGAAGTGGTGAACAAAGAACTTCATAATTATCCAAATGCTTCGATGCTTTTAAGCTGTATGATTGACAAAAAACTTATCTAAGCATAAATAATCCACACTAAATTTTAACGAATATGCAAAAAATTTGTATAATCTCGCTTTCTGACACGATATAGTATATATCACGTAGTAGTTGAGCCTGAGAAATGCAATATTTTCATCAGCTCAATGAACAAAGCGACATTTTTCTGCGTCATTTACAAGCAAGCCTATTAACAATGGAATATTTGCTCTACCTATTCTGGATTTGATTTTCAACCTAATCTAGCCGCTCACAAGCTGTCTTTCTAGCTACTTATTGTATATTTTGTATTCGGTCAGGTGGAATGCTGCCTAAAATTGCAAAGTTTTTCCTCTTCATCTGCATTTTTAGAATCTGACCACCAATAAATGACGTAACTTTGAATTTGTCCTCACATTGCGCGAATAGCTTGGTATTGTTCTTTCAGCAGTGCTTTGCAATATAAGATAATCTTAGACGATCATCGGATTTTGTTGGGAGGTGCTTATTATACACATGCGTGTTTAATTTAATATCGTGGAACTGAATGAATATGAGCCTCGTCTATAGAATGACTTGAGTTGATTACTCTTTACCAAGTTAGTACTAGTTATCTCATCCAGACTTGTACCAAATTACCGACCATGAAAGGATGGCGGACTTGGTAGGCGACCACGAGCTGACTGTGCATACGTGATGTGGCACACTTCATTACCTTGCCACTGCTTCACTGTACTAACAATGCTATATATTAAACATAAAATATCAAGTATTCGATGCGTTCGATTGAAAAATATGAATATTGATTGTCTCCTATGGCGTGCTGTTACCAAGAATCCGTCCAGTCCTCATCTAGTTCAGCAAAAATAAACTACCTAGTCATATGTCCTCGGGGGCGCAGTGGCTCAGTGGCTCAGTGGTGGAGGTGCCGCAGTGACACGCAGGCCCGAAACAGTTCGCGGCCGCACCCCAGGCCTACCAAGCCCGCCATCCCTCCGGGTTCGTGAATTGGTACCAGAGGAGTCTGGGTAAGATAACTGGCACTGACTTGGTGAAGAGTGGTCAACTCAAGTCATGTATAGACTAGGCACGCATTCAACCACCTCCACGACATCACGTTGAACATGAATGCGTTGGCGCATCTCGCCACAAGGGATTGATCAACGCCAAAGATTATCTTATCTTATTATCTAGTCATATGTTCTTATAGGAAATATTACTTATTTTTTTTTCTTTTACAAAAAGTTTTGAATAGATTTATGTTGTGCTGTTTCTGTTTGTTAAACTTGCTCTTGAAACAAACAATAAGCTTTAGAAAAATAAACGCTACAGAATATGTATCGATCACCTATCACCGCAAATATCTTAATGAATTTGAATTTTCTGAGAGAAAACGATCTACCTTCAGTAATGCTAATTGAATATTCCTAGTTTTTTTCTACAATCAATGCGTAGTAATCAATTGGAAACACTCAGATAACCGTAATGAATCAAACTCATTCAGTTGCGATTTTTCCGAGAATCACAACAAGAACTTTTTTTTGGTTCACCTTCAGTCTGATTCTGATTTTTCTTCCTCAGCGGATGACGCCAAGTCGGTGGCAAATTCGGGTAAGTAGATTAACATAATAAGAACGACGTAACGACCAAGTTACACCTCATTTTTTCTCCTTACTTTGTAAAAATTTTCCTCAAATATTTTCACTCACTCTCCACCACACCACTATCACACATATCGATAAAATGTTTCTAGTGTTCTTCGTTAATTGCTCATGGAATGGGAATCCTTCAGAATATCTCAATCCTGAAGCTTTATGAAACCGTTGACGTCAGATAGAAAGTAAAGATTTTGGAAATATATATTTTAACTTTTATTTTGGGTAGTCATCTATGCGTTGATAGTAGAATTTTTTAAAATTCGTTAGCTCTGCTAAGAATGTTAAGGTATTGATTTGACTTGATTTCACTCAATGAAAAATCGGAAAACTTGCGTGGTCGATTGGTTTGTTAGAATTTCTCATGAATACAGTTTATGGTTACTAAATGTACATTTTGTTTGCAAATATGAAGAGCATGATGAAAAACTCGCGCTATTTGTAACCCGCGCTATTGTTGCAAACGATCGATATGGCTGTATATTTCAATACATGTTATTCAACAATATTCAAATTCAACACGTTATTTTATTTATTTAATTTTATATCCAAATTCGGCGAAATCTATTACGTTTGGTTGAAGTGGTTTTATAATGAACTAGTGGCTCGTAAAATTTCTTGCCAGCTTCATTCTGACGTTAATTTAGTCCTCCAGCTTTATTCTTCTATTCCTCTATACTGAAGCTAGAAATAATTTGCATATCAAAGTTTAAGGGGATTGTTTTTTTCTTTTTTGGTATTTCAAATTAAATGCAAGTACTTTGCCATCAAAATTTGTAGGAGATTAAAAAAATCATTAATTGAAAATTTTTCAAAGTGATATAAATGGCAAATTTAACTCATAAAAGATAAAATACAACGTTTATTGTAGTAGAAAAAATAAAGTAGAAATTTTTTTTCAAGCCAAAAATATTTGGATCGCATGAAAAATTTTACAAAAAACAGCTTGTAAATGTTCTTTTTTTACAAATTTTATTATAATTTTATTGATTGACGTATTTTCTTTGTTTTTTTTTCAATTACTCGAAAAAATGATTAAGCTTCTTTTTGCGTTATGGAAAAGCTTCCATTCTTCTACTTCAAACAAAATTTTTGTCATTCGAAAATCATTCCTCAAAAGAATGACTGATTCATTACGAATTTAGTCTTCCTATTTTCTCTGCTTTCTTTTTTCTTTTCAATAATATTTTTCACTGTGAACTTTCGTCGTTATTGATTTTTTGGTGCCATAAATTTTGCCTTGGGTGCATTTGGATGTACGATGATGGGCGTCCTCACGATTGAGATTCAATCACTACTTCATAGAGAACGAGTCTCATCAAAAACTACAGTATTTTATGGTTGTGTTAAATTCGAATAATAATTGAATATCAGTACCTTTTTGGTGATATGACAGGTCTTTACCTCTTCAACTCTACCTCATACTAACCATTCTGACGCAATTCATTGCTATCAAATGGAAAAATATTCAAGCGTCAATAGGCTTTACAGCTTTCGATACCAATGAGAGATGTAATTTTTCTGGTGTACTCGACGGAGACCTCACTTCTTGACTTACATTTAGCTCACAATCAGCGTAAAATCCAGTGCTGTTTCTTGTTCGCTATCGCTTGCTCACATAGAAAGAATGATTATCGATCTTTATGATAATCAACGGATAATCCAATACTAGTTTTTGAAATCAATAATTTTTTTGTTTTTCTGATGAAGCCTACAAATATCATAGTAACCGGTTACAATTTATTGAATAGTTCACCGTAACCTATGATCTTCTAATCAATATCACGTTCGTTTTGGATTTTTTTAATGTCGTGTGTCCTTAATGAAAATGTCGCTCTATTTACAGTATGTTGGATGAATGTGAAGTTGATGAATTCGTGGAAAAGCTTTCTAATATATCAACACATATGGCTTAAATGCGATTGTACTCATCTGACTCATCGTTGAGGTTTCAAGCGCAAAAATTTCTTCTAGTACTCATAACATCGCAAATGGGCAAAAAATTGAATCGTAACAAATCTGCTATTCAAATCAATACGTATTTTTTTAACTAGGTACGAAGGTCTCTATAATATTACTATGAAAATTTCTAGTGAGCTAATCGGTTTTGTTGCTTTCGTGTAGTAAAACGATTCTTCGACAAGAATCAAATTCGGTCAAACTTCACATTGTTCTTGAATCTGGCGCTCATGTAGATTATCACCAAACCTGTTGAGGTTGTATAAGCGTCATCTTTTTTCAACCAAATTTGAGCTGGACACCACTAGAAATTCACTGAAATAGTTCTGACTTATTGTCTGCCAAGTTCTTCAACCCCCTCAACTATTACAGCAATTATTCTCGATCAATTTGGTGAGCGGACTTGGTTGAGCTTTACCTATTCATCAGTGATTTAATAATTGGTTTTTTTTTTGATAAATTTCATTCTTCTTTTTATCTGACCACCTCTAATCGACATGCCCTCAAGAGTTTCAGCGTCTTTACACCTTCAATTATTCGTATTTTTTGAGCCAGCTTATCAACAAGGATCATAAATGCAGATAACTACTGGAAATTTTCCTGGATACAGTGTTTATGAGGGCACATTTCCCTCCTATTCCACAGCGCAAATATCCATAAACAAAAGCCAGGATCCCATCAATGGGATGTTATGCGCTTTGCTATTTCGTAATAATACGATAATTTTATTAAAAATTAAATTAATCTGAATAATAAAATGGTAAACAAAAGAGAAAAAAAAGTAAGCGAGGTGTGTGCTTGAACATTTTTTTGACTCGATACTTTTTTTCGAGGAATTAATTTGAGTCTATTGTAATTATAATAATTAAATAACTCATGATAAATTATGCAGAATACAATTTACCTAGTGTTTATTGTATTCAAAATTGTATGATAAAAATTTCACAATATAAAGACATCACTTTAGAATTTTATAATTTTTGTCTAATTGTAAAACTGAGGTAGTGTAACTTTTTTTAAGCTTGGTGTTTTTTTCTTATTATTTCAAAGAAAACAGATGGAAACTCATTTTTTTTCCTCCCAAAGACTCAGCTTTACTCTTATCAGCTATGGATTTATTGGATTTGTACGGAAGCCTCGATGATTTTTCACATTCAATCATTTTCAAATATTTCATTAATGGTAGGCAGCAGTCACAAGAAATTATTCATCCGTTAAAAACAAAACACTTATTTCATTTGAGGTTGTTATAAATGAGGGATTACTGTAATATTAAGGATACAATTTAGACGAATTAACCTTTGAAATTTTATATGAAGCATATAATTACATACAATTAGATATTAATCTGGCTCTGTTCCAACGCACATATTTTTCTCCTAGTTATTCTATTAGCTACCGTATATGCTACCTCATAAGAAGGGAATATTTTTTGAAGCTTCATCGATCAACTCATATTAACGAATCGTTAGTATTTGTATGTACAGAAAAACTACAAAGTGCATTCGACCAGATATTCTTTGAAAATTTACAGCATAGAAATGAATACAGGATATGATAAAACAGCAAAAATGCTTAGATAAGTAGTTGAGGTGAAATTTGTTGTTGACTCACACAAAATGAGGATCAATCTAATCGAATAGCTCTGGCGACGATTTGAAATGCATCCGAAACCACTGCTTCTGATATTGAAAGAAAATTCTGCACAAAGATTTCCTTTTAAACAAAATTCCAAATCTGTTAAAACTTTTAAAATCAATGAAAATCAATTATTTCGTAATATGATTCAACCAGATTTGATCTATATGAATATCTAGCACAAAATTAATCAGTTAATTAATCATAAA
>KN716547.1:102448-113082 GCA_000816705.1 Dictyocaulus viviparus
TCTATACATGACTTGAGTTGACCACTCTTCACCAAGTCAGTGCCAGTTATCTTACCCAGATTCCTCTGGTACCAATTAACCGACCCCGGAGGGACGCCTAGCTTGGTAGGCCTGGGAGGCGGCCACGAACTGAATCGGCCGGCGTGTCACTGCGGATGAGGCAAAACCTTGTTCGCTAATCGGCAGCTTCAAGCGAACATAACTTATTGAAAATTAAATTAAAACCAACATAGAGCCAGGATAATGAGGCTAAGCATAGGCATTGTCTATTCCCTCATGATATCTGACATACACCTCTTTGCTTCGTTTTATCGTGAAGATGAATAAATGCGAATAGCCCATGAACTAATTCAAGAGTACTACTATCGATTAAGTCAATGTTCTTTATCCTCACAAGTTTAACTGCTACGAATTCATCGATCTTTGAAGAATGAGGAGTTTAGTTTGTCTTCGTGGAAATTTGTATTTGATCGATCACATGAAGTCTGACAAAGCGTAATCAAGTGATAAAGGCATTTTAATGAATTTTTGATTCTAAACGGCCAAAAATATGTTCTTAAATTTCTTAAAAATGACGACAAAAAATTGTTAAAGTGGTTTATCAAAGTATAATTATTGAAGTAATCATAACAATTATACAGTAATTGCTTTATTTTATGTCTATTATTATCAGTTATAATGATATAGCACTGATTCTCGAGGTTTTGAGTTAGCCATAAAACTTGGAACCTCACGCAATACTCGAACCCTCAGATTGCAGACGGTTTAAAGCGACTGTTATGTGAAATCATTCAGTGAAATACCTCGTGAATATTACAGTTATCCGTTTTTTTTTACGATTTCTTCTATATTCCGTTCCCCAATATCGTTACCAATAATGCGACAAATCAATTATCGATTTTTACTCGTGGTATGATTTTTTTGATTTGATTTTGAAAGAACAAATGATTTTGTTAACTCCGATAGCAAAGTCGAGCTAACAGTCTGGTTTTATATGTACAACAGCATCTAACACTTCTACAGTAATCCTTGCGAAAGCTAGCACTCTGTGAGGAAAAAAACTTATAAAAATACTGATAAAGATTTTGTATATTATATATATATATATATATATATATATATATATAAAATTCTTAAAATGGTGATTGTTTTGCGACGTGTATGCGATGTTGATCAGTTATAACAAAATTATCGTAATATTTAACTCAAAACTAAGCTCCCTTAATCTAAAAATATTTTGAAATGATCATTCCTTGAAGCATTAAAGCTGCGATCAGTCAAACGCAGGCTGGTGAGATTCCACTCCAATCTACCCTCACATTCAAATGATATCAATCACCAAAATCCTTGAATGAAAACTAATAGAAGGCCGAATCTCGTTGATTAAAAAGTCTATCGGAACGGCTCCTAGAATTCTCATCTTCTTCCACCGTACACGAGCTTTTGAATGCTTTATTCATATTTCATCATAAGTGTGACGTCATATTCTCATATATGACATAATTGAGTTTATTTTATGTTTTTAATTTTCAAACATGAACTTCATTTGTAAAAATTGAAACTTAAAATTATTTTCACAACATTTGGAAATCTACTTCAGCTGCTGACCATCTTAGACTTTTTTGGTACACTTTCTTTTCATAGAAAATTCTGGAATTTCTCCTGAGTGTGGAAAAATATTGAGATTTTTGAAAAATCCTATTTCATAATAAATCTTATTTCAACGTGATGGTCAAATGAAAAAGAAATGGCTGCAATTAAATGATGGAAGTGCATAGCGCAGCGCTAGAAATCGCAGTAGACGGGATGTTATCAATCTATCCAAACCTCCAGAGTGAGTAAATCGCTGCGAAGAGCTTGTTAAGATAGGAATCCTCATGGTGAGAGAGGTTATTTTTTATACAGTCCAGTTTAGTGAAATCCAGAAAAGCTGTCTGATTAAGAATTCCCAGCGATTAGTTGAATTTCATGAATGTAGAAATTAGAAATAAAATTATGAACCACATTACTTCGTTTTTTGTGCTTTTTACCTGTATTGCCTACTAGATTATTCACGTACTAATTCATCAACCTCAGAGGAATGGACTGGCTTGGCAGGCTGAGTGATGCCGCGAAGCTGCATGTACTGATTCGGATCGGCTGTATAGGACTTTTCTTGTTATTGAAATAAGCGATGCCTTAAAAAATTTCAATAAACATACAAACATCGTGAAGCATTTGAGTATATGCCAACATAAGGTACCGTAATCCTGTAATAATTCAGCTACCGTATCACATCAATATTCATTCTATATAAGTATTATTGTGTACAAATATCGAATAAGTCTATGATCAACATCTTAATAAAATATTAATAAATGTTTCAGTTGTATTTTGAAAACTATTTTATTTTTCAAAAATTTACTTCGCAAAGAAAAGTTGCATTTGTAATTGTAAAATAGTGAGCTAGAGCTTGATTTACACTTTTCTGAATTAGCCTTAAAATTCAGAGCCTCAGACGAAACTCAAACCCGTTTTTGGAAATTTTTTGCTAACTTCAAGACGTTGGATGAATATCGCACCATTGTAATCTATTATAATTGACAGTTAGAAAATCGACTTTTCTATTGCTTGCTTGGTTGTTGGCCTCAGAATGCTTGCATGGCTTGCCATCAAGCGCTCCGTGGGATCCAACATTCTTCTATCTGTCCCTTTTTGGCTCCACTGTTCTCTGTGATGGTGGCCTCTGCGTCCATGGTGACACCTTCAAGACCTCATCTGTGAAAGGTTTGAATACGGTTTTTCACGTCGTCCGCAAGCCCGTCTCTCATCTAGCAAGTATCAGTCCAGGAGAATGTTTGTTTCCTCCTGGGACTTATTCTGGAAACTTTTTAAACGTTGGTCGACAAGAAATAAGACGAATCATTCTAATGTACACTAGAATTATTTTCATTGTTCTCTAAAGAACGATTAATTTTTTTATTTGTATTTTCTAACTAATTTTAATGATAAACTCTATATCACCTCCTACCTCAACATTTCATTAGATTGATCTATGTAATTTGAAAGTGATAAAAAACAAAACATTCTATCCCTTAGTGATTTGGTGCTCACAAGCTTTTGACTGTTAAGCTGTTGGTGATTTCGAATCCTTTCAATTCTTAAATGATTTTTTTTTCACATCGGATTTTTATTTATTTCAGGATATCTTAAAGGGTATTTTTTTCGATCGTCCAACGATCAGTATACGGTAGCTTTCCAATGCTAAAATAATATCTGCTTATTACTTTTCGACTATTTTTTCCTCACTCATTATCCATTTACTTCAGAAAAGTAGCCATAGTATTACCACAGTAACCGTGAGTGATTTCAGTATCAAAAGAGTTGAACCTTAAAATCCTTTGGAGTACGGATTGAGTCAAGTAATGACGATTATCACGAAGCTGATTATAAATGTGCTAACTCTAAACCATTTTCAAATTACATTTATATTGCTTCATAACTAGAATTCATTTATATAATGAAATTTTTTAAAACTTTCAGAAAAAAAAAATACTAAGAGGCCTACAGCATAAGTTTTTTCCTCTGCTGCTTGAGTTTTTTTCGACTCAATTCACTAACTCATTGAGCAATTGTTTTTTTTTCTATCTAACCAACCATATTCTGTTGTTTATAACAAATACGATACAAAAAAATCAATAAAATGTTTGATATATTCAGGGATAAATATAAACATTAGTGTATTAAAATACAATACGTTGTCATCTGCTTGATTCTTAGAAATGTTTCCATGAGGCTTACTTTTTCCTGCTTTTTAATAACTCAGAACTCGTTTGCTGAAACAGTAAGTACTTCTTTGTCATAATGTATTCTAATTATATATTTTCATGCTTTTTTAAAGCTTCTTGAAAGAAGCTCCATAGTAATTATTCTACTTTCAGTTAACTACGATAAATTATAATAATATGGTATTGAGTTATCTTTTTTGAGTTAGCCACAAAATCCATGATGTAATTAATACTAAATGCTTTTTTTTTTCGAATATTTTCAATATCATGACACTTTGAAATCTTTCTGCCTAAATGAGTCAAACCTCTGATACGATAACAATTCCTTCTGATCAATCCCTAATTTGTACGAAATCTAATTGTTCTCCTAGTAGAGTTGGAGGATTTGAACCACCGTCGGTAGCGAATCACTACTGCGCTTCATACGACTGCGCTACGTTGCAATTGAATGATTACGACAATTTAAATGGGAAAGTTTGAAAATTACAATTTCCTAGTGGTATCCACTGTGAATGTTCTCTAATTTTGCGTTTTTTCTATTATTACAACGTGTGTATTTTTCTGTAATTTGATAAATGATTTCACGGTGTTCAGTTCGTGTTAAAATCACTCAAAACGAAAATTGAGGGCATAAAAACTTTACCCTAATAATATTTAGAGCAGATCAACATACTCTACCAATACGGTAGAATTGTCGATTACCTAGAGGCAATGAATGATGATAAGTGTTCGAAACTGAATTACGATTCGCCCCTGAAGCCACATAACTACATACCTCAGATATCTTCTGAGGAGAGAAGCACTCACAAAAGGGTTGATGTCGAAAAGTCATTGTAGAGATCAAATTCGTTTCGATTCGGAGTGAATTTGAAAATGTGACTGGCAGACAACTAAGCATTCATCTATGCAAATTTTCCTTTGCTGTCTTCCTCAATTTAATCAAATTAACCTATGGTTAATTTTCATTATACAAATGACGTAATACTTATAGATAACTTGACAGAAATTTTTGTTGTTATTTTGACAAATCTTTTTTAGTAGTCCGTCATTCTGAATGTTGTGCCGATAACGAAAAAGGTCGATTCGTCAACCGTTTGCTTATAAATAAACGCCTCCTCTCTTAAACAAAACAGGAATTCTTCCAGAAAATCGATGTCTGCGTTTTTTGAACGCATAAATATTTTTGACCAGAGGAAAATTTCATGATAATCAACTCCGTGTCTTCATAACTTGCCATCACCTCTTCTGCTACGTTACTAGGAAAAATTTTATAGTTCAAAATTATCGACTCTAAGATGATTCTCTTATCCTTCTCGCTATGTTCTACTAGATCCGGATGAAAGCTGATTACTGTATCTGCATTTCTTGTCAGAAATATTCACGTACCTTTCTGTTACTGAATTCTCTGAATTTTCAACACTATCTATCATATGAGACTTTTGAATTCCACCAGTTTAGGACTGCTTGGATGTGCTGGTACTTCATTGGATTCGTCCTACCATCTCAACGAATTTTGCAATCTCCATGAATCACCACCACCGACAGGTTTTTGTTAATCGAGAAAAATTTTCTAAAAAATTTTTCTGTTTTTTTTTTCCATTTTTCATTAGAAGCTCAAAATACTTTAAGGAGGAAAATTCTATTGTGTTCTCTTTCGTAGATTCTTGTGTTTCGTTTTTTTTTTCACTCACAGATAAGGAGCAAAATCGATAACGCTGTTTCGGTTTCGAGGATTTCTGTCTTTAGAAAGCCACCATTGACAAGTATAAGGAATGTTAAAATTAAATAAAATAGAGTTTAAAACTAGTCTAATACTGAATGAAAATTGACTAAAGCCGAATTAAAATTAATAGGCAGAAAAATGCCAGTGATCCTGGAATATTTTCGAGTTAGCAATCCTTTACTGCTGGAAACTTGCCAACATTCCTTTGCTTCATTAATGAAACGGAACGATCATCGCAAAAAGAAAAACAAAGAAGTTGTCGTAAAAGTATAAACGCTTTCAACCGATCAAATTAGAAGCCTGACGAATGAAAACGAAGTTTAACAAAAGAAAAAAAATCAAAGTGGAACGAAAGAAAATTGATCAACCGATTTGATCCACGTTATTTCATTGAAATTTCCAGAAATGTCTCCTTGTATTCGTCGAAGTCGACTACGAAAAATTTTCTCGTCGTTGACTCCATCGAGGTGCGAACTCAATTATTTTTTTCCGACATTCTAGAAATTTCCCTATTCATTTTTTGAAGATAATTTTGTTCAATGCTAGTGAAGAAATCGCACAAATTACTTGTAATAAAATTTAATTTTATTTATTTTCATGTAAAAGCCTTCATTAATATTTTGCCATCATATAACCAGTAAAAAAATTAATCTCAGTGTTTAAAATGAGAAATTAGAAAAATATTCTTGCATTTCTGCCCCTCCGTCATCACCGGACAATTCTATCGATACTTGAGGCTCAGTAGACTGAATCAAGTGATGTGAGATTATGAGGTAACGGATTCTGCGGTTTGGTTTGGTAGTTCTATCGTTTTCCTTGAGATACCAAATGCCCATAGGTGTTCGTATTTCGAACCAGAAAAGTTATTTGTCGTATGACGTGGTATTTTTAGTTCTATTCAAATGGATTTATGGGGGCGGATGGGATGGGGACGCAGTGGCTCAGTGGTGGAAGTGCCACAGTGACACGCCTGCCCAAATCAGTTCGCGGCCGCCTCCCAGGCCTACCAAGCCAGGCGTCCCTCCGGGGTCGGTTAATTGGTACCAGAGGAATCTGGGTAAGATAACTGGCAGTGGCTTGGTGAAGAATGGTTCACTCAAGTCATTGTATAGACCAGCCACGCATTCAACCACCTTCACGACGATATCACGTTGAGCACGAATGCGTTGGAGCATCCCGCCACAAGGGATTGATCAATGCCAACAATTACCTTATCTTATCAAATGTATATCTGTCTGTTTTTTTTCCAAATTCAACGAGGACATCAAGTAACAAATTCCATCGAACAGAAATGAATTACGCCAATGCTTATCCAAATGGACTATTGAGAAAGTTGTTGAAATATTGTATGTCAATGTAAAAATACAAAAAATCTACACCGATTGCACATGTCCACGAGTACTGTTGTCAAGAAAAGTTCAACTTTTACTTGACAGATCGGAAAAATGAAGGACTTCTTTTTCACTGGGATGAGTGCGTAATACAAATGGCTGCAAATGCTGCAGTGCTACGCAAACAGCCTCATGTCGCGTCCAAACCAAATAAGCTTGCCATCGCATGAAGCTCAATAAATTTATAAAGCACGAATCTATAAAACAAGATAGTATTGAGTTGGAAGATTGTATAAAACTATTTCGCTTAGAATTCCTTTCCCACTAACATGAAAACTTGGCTCATCCCTAAGAGATCGATCAAAGTCAGAAATTTTCTTATTCTATCTTGAACCCCGCTTCTGATCACCGTTTGTTCACTACGCGCGAACATTTGATCGAATTGGAAAAGAAATCATTTTGTCGACTGAGAAGAGAATGCCAAGTTGCTTACGACGGAAACATTACAAATGGAATGGTATTTAAACGTGAACGGCAGGTTATGGAAGGTCCAACTGGAGAATACGAGTTGCTTATCGAAGGACTTAGTAGTTGCACCGGAGTTAATCCAATGACTCAATCAAAGCCTCAGAACAATTGAAACTTTATCCTTGATGCAATTGAAACTGAATGCGTATGCAGATTTAGCGCGTATCATATTGAATACTAATGCGGAAGGCATTTTCCAGAGAATTGAAAACGATACTAGCAAAAGAAACTGTTGAAAGCACCACACAAAGGAGCAAGTCTAACAAAATGTCATCGAAACTCCAGTGAATATTGTGTTCTGCTGCCAGCGTTAATGAAAGAATATGAAGTTTTTAAAACATGTCGTTACGGTACGGTACGATTTCAACAGCGGAAAGTTTCAAGCAGGTCTTTCCCATTCCTTTGGCCTCGCCTCAGACTCTGAAATCGACACTGGAGAAAAGTCACCAAATATTTTTCCCTCTGAATTCTGAGTTGCCATAAAAAACACTAACGAAAAGCAAAAGAACAAGATCAGACATTATCACTGCTGATTTTCTAAGAACTAAGAATCATATTTTGAATGTGTTTTTGCAATATATATATGGAGACGTGCGGCGCAGCAGTGAAGATGTCGTCGTAGTGCGCAGGGCGTAATCGGGCTCGATGTCGTCCTCAAAGCTAACCAAGCTCGTTATCTTCGAAAAGTCGAAAAATCGCTACAAAAAGATATCTAACTAACATAAGTAATACTAAATTGGCAATTAGTGATCAACTAAAGACTCTGCATAGAAAAGATCCGCATTCAATGACCTCAACGACATCATGCTAAACACGAATGCGTGAGCACATCCGGCCACAGGGATTGATCAACGGTTATTTTATTTTATCTAATTCTCGCAAGACATGTGAGATTCTGTATATAGAAGACGAAAATTTCTGACCAGTGGAGGACCTAGCGCACAGTTAGCCTTCCTGAAAAGGGTGGTCGAAGAGATCTTCTTAATTACCGTCCTGAGCGTTTATAGATGATATCGTCATTTTTTCAAAAAGTATCAGTGGATTACGACTGAAAACCGATAACGACGACCACCTTATATATGTACTTGAGACCTTTATTGGACATGGAGAACAGCATGAAAGGCATGAAGGAGGAAATAAACAAAAGAAGAAGAGCATCATGGAGCATCATTTGTGCCTCTGAAAGAAACTACCGAACAAATAACCAACCCCAAACTACGCACTAACTCTCACTCCAGCATTCTGCTAAGCAGCAGAGACGTGCTCATTATACACCATTACAATTAACGACGATTGCAAGAAGAGACGAATGGAAGACGTGCTGGGATCCGCAAGTGAAGACGGACCGTCATTCAATTATTCAAGTAAGTATCGCATTATTACAATTATTATTTTTCGTATGCTATAGATAGTTATTGATTCGCTATGAGTTACTATTGTTCAAATATTTATCTGCTCTACCTAGCCAGTACATTTATTTTCTTTAACGATATGCTCCTTTCTGAAACTTCTCATCGAGAAAAAGTGATTTAATGAACGTTGTCCACTTTAAAAACACTTATTTTAAACATTCTACAATAATTTTATAAAACATTTTTTCTTTTTATGTTAATATTTTTATTTAATTTTATACGTATCAAATTACATAATAGCCTATCGATTATTTATGGGAGAGAGAAGCTATTTTGATACGGAAAAAGCTCATCCCTCATTGTTGTCGGTTCATTCCATTTCAATTTTTCATCCATTTGGGTCTGATTTATACATATTTACTCATATCAATTATTACTTGATTATTAATTTTATTTATTAAAATCAAATCAAAAATCAATTGTTGTTATGTGGAAATCAAAAAGTAGTGACAAATGTGTCACAACGGAGATCAACTCGTTGACGAATCTCTTTCCTCAAGAACCTCAATGATTTGGTGTTCTTGTATTTTCTTAAATTCATTCTAGCTAGAGCCTTATCCGTGCTTATGTTGAAGTGTTTTCTTGAACCGTATCATTGAGGAAAATTGAAGAAGTTGAAGTTAAGGTTTTCCTCAAAAAAGCTTTCAACGAAGATATTTTTCTTGATATTACACATATAATGCAATATATTGCGCCATAGTATCATAACAAGTTTGGCTTTTCATTTGTTTGTAAACATTAAATGGTAGATCATACTCAATAATACCGTATCTTGAGTTCGACAAAACTTTTTCCTCGATTACTTTTGCCTTTACAGTAAACGTTATCGGCCATACATATTTTTCAATACTTTTTACAATTGTTTTTGAATAAAAGAATGAAAATTTCTAATTTCCAACTCTCATTTTGAAAAAAAAAATCAATTAGTTTTAGGCTAATAATAGAAAATGTTTGAACAAATTTGTAAATAAAGTAGAGCCTAATAGAAGAAAAAGAAAAACATGGTTTAGTTTTATCGTCATAATTTGTATTGAATGTACCATTCTTTACGAATATTATAATATACAATTGAAAGAAAAAATATGCTTATTTTCTTTGTTTACAGAAAACCTAAAAGCTTGAGTGTTCTCGATTTGGATGAGTGTCAGGATGAAGCTGAATGTTTGACGATTTGTACAACTACTGAGAAGGTACGAGGTAATGTCATAGAACTCAAACTGGACAGAATAATCGTGTTCACCTAAAAACTGTAGCTGTACGAGTGTTACGGTAGATGTTTGATCTGAATATTGTTGTTCTGCTTCACGATAGCTTTTATATGCACAAAAGTCTATCATACAACCTAAAAAATTGGATATTTTTAAAGTATCTGAAATGGTACTGTAGTTTTTTTTTTTTACTATCTGCTAAATTCAATTAAAGAAAAATTCTTCGTTTCTCAGCTATTATAATAACGGAGTACCATTGAAAGTATGGTTATTGATTGACAGGAAACAAATTTGGATGAAAATCACAATAAAGCTCTTCTTTTTTAGATATATTGAGTAGATTTGACTTAAATCTTAAGGAAAAAAAAACGAACTATTGGCAAAAGTATTGATTGAGGGAGTTAGGGATTCGCTGTAGAATGAGGGAATCCATAATTCAACTGCCTCTCGAAATTCAACGTATCAAGAAACGCTTTCGATGTTAACGTAATGATAATGAATGAAAAAAGAAATATCGAAATGGAAAAAGTTATTTACAATAAAATCACTTTATTTTTAAAATCTATAAGATTTTTGAGCCGAAGATTCTCTTCATTAAAGAGCGCTTACTAGTTTTTTTTTTTTATTCTTACATAACACATAATTATATTGATTGATTATTCTTC
>KN716548.1:0-26901 GCA_000816705.1 Dictyocaulus viviparus
GTTGTGGAGAAATCCATTAGAAAAAAACCTCGAAAATGACACCGTGTCAGTTTAACTTACACACTTTTAAGTTTTTCCAGCTCCATGTTTTCTACAAAACAAGTCAATCCATTCGGAATGCGTCAATGAATTTGTCTTCATTGTGATATCGTGGAGAGGATCGAATATGATTCTGTTCTATGCAATGAATCAAGACAAGCGATCTCTACATTATAAGAAATGCCTACCTCTCCAGATTCATCTGGTGCCGCCCTGGTCATATGGGCCATGGTTGCTAGACGTGTGCGTGGACGCAAACCAGAGTGCACCGATGCACTTCCTCATCCAACCTCATCACGTATCGTGTGAAGGTGGTTGAATGCGACGATAGTTAACTTTTGCTATTTAACTTTATCAAATATGAGCTCTTCATTCCCACAAGAATTTTTCGACTCCAATCCACCTAGCAAGGAGAAACATTTGCTTACGGAAAATTCTGAAGCTCCAATCACGCATATTGGTGCTATATCCGTACTATTGTATAATAAACTTGTAAAGAAAGAGGAACTTTTGTAAAACCAATTCAAAAACCTTATAACAGCTGTGCGATATTCATTTACTAATTGGGTACTAACGCCATCCAAATCCAGAAGTTTTTTTTCCAGCAACTGTATCGATTTTCTTGGATTTCGGATGAAGATATGATGATTCATCATTTGATATTAAATTATTAAATATCGGCATAAAAGTATTCATAATTAGATGATAAAATCATATATGAATTTCATAATGATAAACATAAGTTTAATACAGAAGTCTGACCAGGTGAATGGTCTTCGTGCTGTTCGTTTAATGTTCAACGGAACACAAACACGGCTCGTGTCCACCAGTCATCACCCGTGCGTAGTAGCTTACACAGCTTCTCCATAGGAGTTAAATATAGTTATTCATGGCCAGTTGGATGATCTATACCAGAATAGACTGGGGCTCATTTATTAGACACTCCCGACCGTTTACTTCCTAGTCGTTCGACTGTGGACTTTTGGTAGAACCGATAGGCAAATTAAAAAGCCGTAACATTATCGACAAACTGTCACAGACTTATTCAATTAAATAGTACAACAGAATAAAATAAATACCTGCGAAGCGAAGGACAAAGAAAAACTTATTACTAGGCATGTAAGCTTACGAAGGAATACAGTTATTTAAATCGAATTCATCCCTTTCATTTGAAATTCCGTTGATTAGTCAATTTAATTGAGGTCTTCATTCTTCCAGAAAAACGAAGATCATGGATATTAATTCGCTATCACCTTCTATTCAAATACTCGACTGAACTCTCTGAAATCCTATTGATAACGACGTCCTTGGTTTTTGAAATGATAACGATTAAAATTCACACGTGACAACAAACATTACGGCAACTTATTTCCACATTAAATTTGATGTGTTTCAGCAATTTCAAGTTTATTCAACATAATCATCAGCGTCGTCACTGAATACTTTTCCAACAAGCTTATATGTGATACACCTCAAAACTTTACGGTAATTCGAAAAATCCGCGCAATAACGTAAAACTACAGATGTTCTTCAATCCTGCTTTTTCGAATTGATCAATACAGCACGTATTTAGATTAAGCTTGATAAAGCTATATGGATTAAAATCACATGATGTTTGTTAGATTACTCAATAAATTTCAATAAATAATATGTACTGGTACAAATCTAGATCCGCAGAATATTGCCTGAACTTTTGATTTTGTACATTATGTGAAATACCGTTAACCTCCCAAAACGCTTCTGTCTTGTGTATTACGAAATAATTCGATTGCTATACTTTGTTTTTCTGCAACGACAGGCGTGTGATTTTGACTTTATGAAATTCTGGTTATTTGACCGTTTGTTTGAACTAGATCCACGTTTTATCTACCTCATAGCTTATAATCCGTTTTCGATCATCCAGCACATCACTCAAGTCAGTGACTATAGTGTCATAGTATTGTGAACAAATTTATTCCCATGTGCTGAAAATCTCGATAAAAAACAATTTAACAGTAATTTTTGTAGAAAATCCAATAGAACTTACAGTATTGCTATCACTAATGAATCTATCTTGGCAAGCATTACGCACTTCTCAATCTCCTTAAACGCGGTCACAATTTCACTAACTTTTGGCATGATAGCACTAGTTTATGTTCTAAATAAAACGTATTCTGGATAAATTTTCAGCATCGGAGTGAAATGATTTGCCGAATAGTGTGGTTATGAGTTCACAGCGGCTTGCTCTTTCCCACATTATCAGGCATGGTCAGCGATTCGTTTCATTCCCCCATCCTGCCTCATCTAATGACAAACGTGAGTCACCAGCATCAAATATACCGTGAGTTTTTTCTTAATACTGTTGCTACTTTTATTGTTCATTTCATAAAAGTTTTCTAGCTCACTACGTAAGGTCTTTTTATGCAATATTACTCAGGCACAGGTTTTTGTTGCACAGATTACTTCAATACTTTTATTATTACGAGAGTTCTTCAGAACTTCTAATACATGTTGTAATCTTTCACTGGAAAATTTATTATTTCACAAGTTGTTGGAAAAAGTCGGTGTTGTAGTTATACTGTGCAGAGTTTTTTAATTACAGCCGTTTCTCGGATATAGTATTGCCTTTGCTTGGTAGTAATTACAATGGCTTGTCTTCTATACAATTCACACCACTTCTCGGATCTTATCATTGGACCCCTTCGCTCGTATTTTCGGAGAATGGATCGGGTTCTACTTACACAATCAAAGTATTGGAAAACATATCACCTCGTTCTCGTGGAAATCCCAATTCAATTGAGGCTAGTAGGTCTTTGTTGATATTATAAGCTTTTCAATTATTAATGTTCTCTACGCTTTTTGTTCACAGGTAGGTGTTCAAACGGATGACTGCGAAATTTATCCGGTAACTAAAGTCGATCCGATTATCAGGAAGGAAAAGGCGAAGTGGGATCTTGAAAACCTTATAGGAGAAGAACTTCTCAAAGCTGGAAAAACTTCAAGCGCTATTACTAGGTAGTATATCTATTTTTTCTGCACCAGTGTTTTCGTTTTGTTAACTTTAAGGTTGAAGTGACAGTTATTTAAAAATTAAGTACGTTTCCATAATTTCTTGTTTCATAGGTTTCAAGCAGCTGCATCACATGGTAACGCAAACGCAATGAACAACTTAGCTGAGTGTTTCTTTTCTGGGCTCGGTATCACATGCAACAAGGAAATGGTACCCTATTGCCTTAGTGCTATATAAATGCGAGGTTTTAATATTGTTGTTGCGACTAAAGTGTGTCTCAAAACCCTAAATGCACTCAAGTCAGTAGGAAGCTTCAGAGAACAATAACACTCTTATTAAATACTAAGTGTCGATCTGTAATATTTAGGCATTCTCATTATGGGAGCAATCGGCATCACTGGGCAATGCCAACGCAATGTATGCACTTGCGGTCTGTCTTATACGAGCCGCAACTGCAGGAGAACCTAAAGGAGATAAGACACGTGCTATTCAGTTGATGAAAAAAGCTGCACTCAAAGGTATTTTACATTTCTTAACATGGGCATCTATGATTACTGGAGAGGTGTGAAATGCTTACAAAGGTGCATTAGTAGTGACACACAGACCTGAATGAGGTTATCAGCTTCACCCATCTCGTCATAGGTATGAAAGAAATCTGGGTAAAATTAGCAGCATTTACTTGTTAAGATTTAAAGTCATTGTATAGACCAGGCACGCATACGCCATAGCTTGTCTGGATTACACGATTTCGGCACGAATCGTAAATATGATGAAACTAAATATGAAGTGATCTCGTTACTTAGGAAATGTTCATGCTGCTTTCTACCTGGTTGTACGGCACATTCGTGATTCGGATTTGGAAGAAGCTGAAAGCGTTATTCGTATTGCTGCTTGTGATGAAGGTTATGCCAGTGAGATGGAATCTTGGACTGAGGGCAATTTTTTAGATGTGATGTGTTCTCAATTTATAAAACAAGCTCTCATGGATTCTAACTTCTAAACAAATTTTATTTTGGGTCCCTCATACAAATGCATTTTTATGAAATTTGATATTTTTCACTATTTATGTACATATTATAGTAGTCATTTCTAGCAATAGAACTAAGTAGTTCACTAATCTGAAAATAGCAAATCTAATGAAGTTGCAAAATATATATTATAATATTCTAGCAACGTAATTTATTGTTATGTTTCTTCAAGAATGGAGCCATAAACTTGCTCTTGCTCATTTTAGGACACGATAGACATGGAATTGTTCGAAGGTTTTTTTTTATTGCTGTTGTTAAGCATGTTGTATAAACATTTATTTTGAAACACTGTGTTTGCTTATATGTTGCTCAATGAGTTATTGTTGGAAATTAGTTTGACACATTACAAATGAAATTTTTCTGTTAGGCATCACGAAGCTTCTAAGACTTTTACTATCGATGTGGCAAACGATTTTGGCGAAGTGCTTTTGCTTGCCTACAATGTGCTCTACTCAGGTGTAAAATAACAATTCGAAATTACTTCAACTCATTGTAGCCTTTCAAATAATCTCCAATGAACGTAGCGAACAATTGGATATAGATTAGGTTCTTCAGTAAAGCTCAGATATATGACATATTAGTTGTTAGTTATTTTTAAAGGGATCCCATGTACGACTTTGGAGACTATATGTTATTGGATACTTTTTCTTCCCACTGTGTTCCCATACTTTCGAATGAATTTTGCGGTTAGTCTCTCTTCCAACTTCACATATTGAGGACGAGGAAATAGACAGTTTTGTTAGAATGTTTCAATCAATTTTGAATGCATATGTATTGTTATGTACATCCGCAACTGGTTACATGAAAAAGCTCAACACCTAGGAGATCGATGGTTGTTTTGCCGTTTTTTTTCCCGAAAATGAGTTTCCTGGTGATTTATCGGCTTTCGTATGAGGTAGCGAATGTTGTTGAAGCTGTTGACGAGTCACACTTTTCAAGTGTAACCTTCGTTGTCTAGCAGGATGGAATCTAAACGCACGTGATCGAGTTCAAATTAACAAACACGGCGACCTCTATTATCGCTAACTCCGATAAAATTGCCTCGCTATGCGATAGATAACGTTTAACTGCTGGAGTGTTTCCGTTTCGTCAGGTTCGACAAAGTGAAACATATTTAGTGTATCGAGAGCTTTTCGCTGGTTTATATTTGCATTGTTTAAGCATAAGAGCACAACGTACATATTACCTCCTATCTAGACAACTATACATAACCTTGAAACGTATAAATTTCCATTGTTTTAATCCCATCAAACGTTGTTGTATTGCAGGTTCGTTATCGTGTTTTATACGTGTTTGTTTGTTACATCAGTGTGTTAACTTCTGAATAAAGGTTATGCTTTTTCGTCGTTTCTGCTTTTTCATGCTTCTGTTTTTCCCAATGAGTGAACTTCTTCTTCAGTCTGAACTCTGAGTGTACTAATTGTGGTTATGTGAGACAATTAATGAATCAATGAGATATGCTTTTCAAGCTAGTGAAGTATTCTTAGTGATCTTTGTCGTAGAACAAAATATAAGTGTAGGAGAAGCCATCGTAACCATTCACAGAGTTAAAGAGAACCATTCAGAATCAATGATTTGAATTGACTCTTTGAAGCGACTTGTGTTGTTTACAAAATTTTCACCCTTAACCAATTAATAACAAAAGTTTTAAAAGATGATTAACTTTGATAAAAATACTCCATTATGACGAAATACTGTAAGGAAAAACTCAACATTATCGTATGAGTTCTACGATCTCCTCAAAGAGGAGATTCAGACAGTACGTTCTTTCCAATTTTTCTAATCGTGTTATGAAATGAAATATGTATAGTTTACGAGAATTGAGTGGTTTGGATTGTTAGAATAGAACGAGAACTCTAGAAAGTGCTCAAAATCTGCTCAGCATTAAGAGATGCTCATTGCTGATTGATTTTTTCATTCAAGTCAACAAATGTAATCATTGGCGTGGATGTTTTCTTATAGCCGTTTGCTGACGAGAACATTTTATGCTTATTTCAATGAAAAGATGATTTTGTAGAACTACTATTACTGAGTTATTGAGATTTAGAATAGCTGATTTCTATTATGATTCTCTGAGCGAAAATTTTCGCCGTTATTAAGTTTATGCGAATTGAATAACCCTCTAATATAATTTACAATCGACAAATAGTCGATCTACTAGTGAAAAGCATTTTAAAAATTTTCTCATCGTAGTCGTGCTGACTATGAACAGTTGTGATCTTCAAAAAATCAATTTTAGTATTGAATATTAAAGTTTGAATGATAAGAATCTAAACAAAAAGGACTGATGCAATCAAATAGTTGCGATATTTAACAAATAAGTCAATACAAATATCATTCACTGAAAAAAAACATCAAGGTAAAACTAACTGACAAGGTAGTAAGAAATCTTCTCGCTGAAAATCTGACATTTATGATTATTGGTCAAATTTACCTCAAGTCAAGTAAGAAATGTGAACTTGACCAGTGACCAGTTTATTGTTTATTTTGACTCGCTTAACTCCTCAAATCCAACTCTTTCGGAAAAGTAACTAGCCTCGAAAGTACTTGCAATACATATGTTTTTCTTTTTCAATAACTTTTCTACATTTCTCAATAAAAATAATGATGGTGTGTTTACTAAAAATTTTAAAATTCATCATAACATTCATCTATTTTGATGTCCTGCACGATCAGAAACTCAAACTACTTTAAAATCTGAACCGAAGAAACTTTGCTAAAAATTCCTTCTTCCTTCATGAGCTTCTTTTCTAATATAATTAATTCCTTACAAATAGACTTTTTCCGTCCAGTGATATCGCTTTTTATCTAAATTTAACTTTATTCATTAAGTAATCAACAGTATACTCATCAAATAGATCTCATTACACATAATTGGACAGTAAACAAATAAACAACAACAACAACAAAGATGCTATAAGTAAGTCTACGACAGACCAAATCATACTAGTATTTGAATAATTGATAATGACTAATCATTCAAAGCTCCGTTGTATAGAAAGCACATTAGAAGATTTATTATTGATTGCTTTTTTCACTTGGCAATTATTATTAATCATTATCTCATTGTTCCGTTCACTAATTAGAAGCCTTAGCCATGAACTAGATTGAACTTAGTAACTGGGATGAACTTGTTATTTTTCGTTGTACTCAAAAGGAATAAAGGTCATTATAAGGGCTAAAGTGAGGGATAAGATAAACACGGGATTTTCGATTACATATCCAATAAAAAAATTACCACGTAAACAAAATATTTGTACTTTTTTGTCAGTTCGATGGGAAACAACTATGTAAACCCTCGACAGCATAGCATACATAGATTTTCTACATTTTCAACAAGTGAACTCATTGAAGTAGGAGTAAAGAGAAGAAATATTAGCAAATTAATCCTGATTTTTTTCCATATACTACCTCATTTCGAAAAAACGACCTCAGATAATGAATGCAGTCGAAATTGAAAGTTAATTTCAAATCTCTGTAATATAATACTCAACATTTCCTTGGTAATATATTATTTTATAGGGATCTATTAATGAAAAAAAAAAACAAACAACCCATTCATCTATTGGTAAGACAAAAAATCACAAAATGTTTATTGTGATTGTGCTGATAAAAGTTTCACTGATGTAAACATGTCTCTTCCTTTCTCTTATCAAATACATAAAGTGAACATGATAGCAATGAACTTATCTCAACTTGTAGTTCGTATTTTGTTCTAAAAATACTAGAATACACGCAATATCACCATATGCAAATCATTACTTGAATATTTATCAAAGTACTATCACAGTACCTAATCGTGTACTTACCAAATGTAAAGCTGATCAAACATCAAAAATATCATTTACGTCATTAGTATGACCTGACACTTTGTGTTACTTCATAAATAACTTATGTCAATGTAAAGCTAGTGAAGTAAATTACCTAGTGCGCCGCGCCAAACGTACCCTAAAGGACAAAGGCAAAGCGTCTATTCATGAGAACATCCATTAGGTTAGTTCTAATAATAAACTAAGTACACTTATAGCTTTTCAAACATATAAGCAAAAAACTGTTGCTGTAAACAATGTGAGTGGAAATGCAAAGAGAATTCGCTTTGTTTTCTCTCATGAAAAATTTCGGATGATGAAAAATCAGAATGGAAATAGTGGTGATAACAAATCATAAGAAACTATTTCGTATAACATTTTCAACATCGATTATCATATCATGACTAACTGCAATTGAATTATTTCATTTAAAATATATGAAAGAGTTTCCAGAATCCTTAAACTTATTCACTTTCATTTGACTTGAACATTACTAATTAACTAATAACGTGTCAGTTGATGTTCATTCATTCAATTTCGTTTGCACTTTGAATAATCAACTTATAAATTACTAAAAAAACCACTAACCTTATCACTTTTATTCCAATTCGACTTTACATGTTTATTTTTTGATGCGTTCTTTTATAACTGAAACGTTTCTGTTGTATTTATCTTCATTACTTAATCGAAAATAAAAACTTGTAAACAAAAAAAGTATCGAAACGTTTCTGTTGTATTTATTTTCATCACTTATTCGAAAATAAAAATTTGTAAACAAAAGAAGTATCGAGTGGAAATGTGGTGCAACGTAACTGAACTGAAATTAAATCAAATCATGCTAAAGTGATTATTCAAAGTAAAAAGTAGTATTAATGGATGTGTAGAACTTACAGAAAAATGGTAAATGGAAATAAAAAATAACAGTAAATAAAACCCAACAATTCACTCTTTATGATTTGATCTACTACTACAGAACAGGCAATGTACATAACATCGTTACTCAAATCACTCTTAGTATTTCCATATCGTTATAACAAATAAAAGTAAATTTCAATTATTCAAACCTATTATAACGATGACAATAAAGTTTAACGTGTTCATAATTACATATTCCATCCTTCGTGTTTCTGCTCACAGCGATCCGAGGTATTATGTTGATGGGCTGAAGTGCGCCAATTGGTGTGTCCATCCATCTGCGTCGTGCATCAACCTCCCCGCCATCCGTTGCCCTTGCCTCGTTCGCTACGCTCGTCACTCTCGATACTCTCGTCGTCGTGAACAGAATAGGAAAGAATCTGTGTTCAGTATGTTGTATGGAATAGTTCATAGCAGTGGTTATAAGTCATAATCGTAATTTTCATAAATTATATGTCATAAATGTATATTATTATGTATTTACACCTTTAATTTTGTTAAATTTCAGTTTTTTTCTGGTTTCTTTAATCTGTTTCGCAAATGCTTAAATACCTTCGGCTTGTTATGAAATAATTACAAAAATTATGCTTACAATATATTATTCGTTGTGCTCGTAGTGTTACTAAATAAATACTTTAAGAAATATGAGAATCTATGAAACGAGAATGATTTTAACAAAGACGAGGTGATGGGTGGCGGCTTGTTTTTTCTCCGATTTTAGTTCCGTTTTATAGGAATATATTTGCAATTTCTCTTTAATTTTCGTTCTTTCTTGTATGTTAAATCTTAATGAAAATGCTCATTAATAATGGATTAGTGTAATGTCGGCTATAAATAAATATATATAAATTTCTCTTTGACTAGTTTTTCTAATATTTGTATCATTTCAGTTTGTTCAGTTTGTTACTTAGTTCTGCGTCTCATTGTTTCTCATGACAGCTAATGAAAACAACTCCATTTTCGACGGCGATGAAACAGAATCAAACCATCGATTAAAAGTACAGATAAACGAAAAAGACTTGGCGAGTTTTTATAATTTGTTAGATTTCGATTTCATTATTCGATTATTTCAAGCTACAATTTTGGATTAAATTACTTGCTTAAGAAGTTTGTTTGCATGTTTACAAGAGTATTTTTTAATTAAACACCCAAGTAGCATTCGACAGTTTTTTTACACTCAAATAAGAGGCTGTTAATCGGCCTTGAGGTGGAGTACCATGACCGGTATCGAATCATAAATTGTGAACTTCTCAGTTGAGCAAAGAAGTTAAAATAATATGTTCAGTAGGTGGTGCTCGAAGGAAAAAGCTATAATTAACGCATTTTTATAGCCTGTTTATCTGTTTTAATCAAAGAGAAGTATTTCTCTCTTTGAAGGTGTTGTGTTATATCCAAATTAGTTTTTATATTATTTGATGGTGAATAAATTTACTAATATGCTTGTATAAAGAATGAATTCCTATATAACTCCTTTAACTGAGTTCCATTAAACAGCACATTATTACTCGTGTAGGCTTAGCAGCCTATAATTTTTAAAATCGTACCAACATGCGATAGAATCGTCTTTTGTTTATACTCTACATTTACTGAGAAGTGCAACCAAGCACTAAGATCACTAATAAATTAATCAAGGAAATTAATTCATTCGTTACTTAATGTTTAATGGAATGTATTGTAACTGAAATTGTAAAAAACTAATATGTATGTGGCAATAATGTTACTGTCCATATTGTGAGATCTCTCACCAATCAGTTTTCAGTCTTATAAGCCTTCCTTTTACCTCTTAAGAAATCTTAGTATATTTCCTCATTGGGGAAAGATGGGTTTTTTCGTGAGGTAACTGATAAACAAGATTTATTTTCTTTTTGAATATGAGATGTGCATTGGCTACTTCAGTTAATTTTGCTTATAGTTTAAGCTCACTTTAAAATGTAGATTTTTCCTCAAACCTTTTAGAACTATTCTGTTAACTCTTTTCGACTATTCCGGACAGTTTGATAATGCGTCCTGAAAAAAATGACCAAATTCGATTCAGTATCATTACCTACTCTGTGAACCATAGAATTTAAGTCGTAGGTATAGAACTTGAAACTTGGGATTGACTATCAAGTAGTGTTGCATGTAAGTGTTGTTGTGTTTCTTGTTAAAACATCTTAATTAAGCTATGTGCAACTGGTTGCGGCTATTTCGGCACACCTCAGTGTAAAAACCTATGTTCACAGTGTTGGCGAGAGCATCAAGTTGCTGAAAAACGAAGTCAAGATTATGCCAAGAACAAGTGAGTGCTTTATCTTGATTTTTTTCTTCAACTTTTTTCGTGGTGGTTTCGATAATTCGTATGTTGCGTGATATATCTTATATTTAAAACTTTAATTCTCTATCTGTGTATTTAAATTTAGCAGAAATTTTGCCAATATCATAAAGAATTTAACAGTTACATTACAAAAATGCTTAGTTGGGATTTCATCGCTAATTATTGCAATAAGTTTTCACCACACTATAGAGATTACCTTATATCTTACTCTTGTCAACTAAAGGCGTCATTGAATCACGGCGTACGACAACTATTGCACATATTTTTTCGTAAATATTTCTCTTGGTTTGCAAAAATGGAGTTCCTTCTTTCTACAAAGAATGAGGCTGACAGTCAAAGAAGTTGATGCGATCGCTTTGGGTTGGTAGAAACTTTATGTTTTCTTATGTAGATGCTGCCTTGTTACGCAGAGGAGATGGCTATGCGTCGAAACAATGTAAAAGTAAGGTATATCCAGTGGATTTGGTGAAGTGGCTCAGCTCGGTTTCGCCAAAAGTTAACAAGTTAGCGAAATATGAGATAGGCATTATCTAGCGAAAGAGCGATACTTAATCGTTTTACATGATTTTTTCCCACTAGTGTGGTCAGCATGCAGTGCGATCGTGTCCATTCAATGCACGAGATGTTCATCAAGATCACTTTGCGGTATTCCGTCTAATTTCAATGATTCAATTGTACTACAGTCGTATCCAAGTGTTTCTGTTATAAATCTCTGTTCTGGTTCGTGGTGACAAACGTATTCCAAGGTGAACAACGGTGAACTAAAGTTAGGATGATCTACAAAGTTCGCATCGCTTTCACCCGAGCACTGAAACGAGTGGTTCGTACTATGTCTGGGGCCAGCCACAAACACATTGTTTTATACTTCTCCCCAATTTGTATCTAGAGGCATAATCGAACCTAACTGGATTTGATCCAATATGATCTTTCCTCAATGATCCTATGGTGACCCTCATCTTCGCTAATGCTACTAGGATATTCTTCAACATTCTAAAGTCTGATCCCAAAATAGGATAAAGAATTCTAATAAAACAATAGTTCGGAAAGATTTATGAATTAAACCCCTATTTACAATGTTGTATTGTATTATTCTATAATAGCAGGATCCAATTATGTCAAAATGAAGAGCCCACGAGATATTTTTTGCTATTTTTTTTCAATGAGTATAAAAATTAGACCTAAATAAAAGTGAAGCTTAATAGAAGTTACTTTTAGATGGTTCGGTCACAAATATAAATTAGATATTTGGAACTGATATTTTTTATAGAACTCTGCTCAGTTTCGACAGTTTCCAAGAACGTCGAAAGTTATCGACAGAAAGTCGAGCGCTGACAATCAAAAAGATTTTCCGTTCTCCGTCCATGCTCGCATCAACATCAGGTCTGCAAACCAATTGTTTCTTTTTTGATTTTTCTCTTTCTTTCTTTTGGGCTTAGCACGCTTGTCACAGTGGCACTCTAAAGGCATCATATTTGTTCAAAATCAATTATAAGTTGATCATCCTGGTTACTAATATAGGTGACCAACTATCCATTGGACAAGTCTCTCCGACCGATACACCAGGGAGGTAAATGTTTCATACAATTTGAATCAAAGACTGTATTACAGATTCTGCATCTATTTACTATAAATGAGGTGTCATTTTTTCCATATGTTTTAATCTTTTATGTAGGAGTAGACAACCAAGTCCTGATAGCAAGGCTGCGCGAGAAGTGCTAACTGAATTTCTCGTCACAAATCTTTCAGAGGCAGTGCTTGAAGAAGTAACTCGACAAGTTAAGTATGCTGTAAGAAAAATTCACGAGGTAAATTATTCCCTTTGCTTCATCTTATATCTGCTTCAAATAATTTAATTTACAGCTTCGAGTTACACCAGATGAATTGTCTGAGCTTATCCAGAGTTTTTATCAGTATTTGTACGACAAATTAAATCAAAATCCGTACTTTGCGCAGAAAAGTTAGTTTTTATCAAAATTTTACATGTTGCATTTATATGTATGAGTAAAACTGATTTGATTTCTATAGTGGGTTTCAGAGTGCAAAGTTAAAGCTGAGGATGTATTAGCAGAGGTTGAGAAGTACATTTGTATATCCTGCTATAACAGCTTGTTTTGTGCTAGGTTTATTTTAAGCTTAACATTTACTTGAAACGTGTTTTATGTTTATAATATCTCTTCTGCAGTTCGGACGAAGAAGTTGCTGATCTTTCTCTTCAAGAGCGAATAAGATCGTTGAATTGGGTGACTGCTGGATTTTTAGAAACAAAACTTGATTTCACGCGGCAAGCGGTAGGTTATGTATTGTTTATGAAATTAACAGTTCATGTTTGATTGACATTTGCTGGAGTTTATATGCGGGTGAAAAGTGTTTAGGTACGAAATCTTCTTGATGATGCGATCGCAGAAATGATCGATATTAACATACATAGAATATCAAGTGAAAAATTGGAGTGCCTCGTACGATGTTCCCACAAAATCTTTGAGGCCCTCAAAGAAAGCGGTATGGTTTCATTCTTTCGAGTTATGTATTTTACACAATAAATTGAGTACTAATTCAAACGAGTTTGACTACTATAACAATGTGCTGCGAATAAGCAATTGCTTACGGCAAAAAAAATGTTAATATTGACATCATTGAAGTTATGCTCATTTCATACGTTTGTTCAATAAAGTTGGGCTAATAAGTGAATTAAATCTGCTCAAAAACAACAATAATATTTTTGTTTTCAAATTTAGAAAATAATTTTTTGACTAATTCTAATCAATAATACCGTGGTTTGGTTTGGCCTAAAACTCAATGAGCTTTTGTGAAAGATAAGAGGACTTTTCGTGTTTAGCATTAACAATAGCTATGCAGGTGCCCCCACAAGTGCCGATGAATTTCTTCCTGTGCTCATCTATGTTTTACTCAAAGGAAATCCTCCTCTAATTCAGTCTAATGTGAAATTTATTAGTCGATTCGCTCTTCCGTCTCGTATTATGAGCGGTGAATCCGGTGAGTTTTTGCGTTTGCAAATTAATATTATAATACACTTTTTTTCTTACATTTTCTGTACTTTTCTAGTACTCGTTTTGTGTTTTAAAGTAACTGGAATTGAAATATTTCAATGGTGATTCATATTTGATTGTATTTTTGAGGGTATTTTTTCACTAACCTATCGTGTGCACTGCAGTTTGTGCAAGATATGAATTATGCTAGTTTGAAAATGGACCGGTCGGAATTTGAGGCCTATACATCTGGTGATCTAGTACCACCATTACATGAGATGAACTGTGGTTGCAACCAGGTTTTTCGATTAGAATTTTTGCTATTTAACAAAGATTTTCCTAGATATCTTTTAATAAAAAAGAATTGTATTATAAGAGTGCACTTACTATATCTGATCTATTGTTCTTTTGTGTAAGGTTTTTGATGTTATAAAGAATATGGAAAATTATATATGTGATATTAGAAGTTGATATAGGCTCTCGGGTCAATGGAGGATTCATTGGTTCGTGTTCGTGAATTGATTGGAAGACAGCGTGCTTTATCGATTAAAATTGATGAAGTCAAGAGAAGACTTAGTGTGTTAGTGGTTTTTATTTCTTTAAATAAACAAATCAAAAATATTGTCTAAGAATGACAGAGCGGTTCAAACCAATATTTGGTTGAGAAATGCAATCCATTGATTGAGGTGTGGCTCGCATTATGTTTTTTTTTATTTTTACATTATTTCGTTTAAGAAATACAGAATATTGTCAATCACATCTATTTGTATACTACTACCCCATAAACGTGTTTATAATTATGCTACTGTAGTATTCGATTCTTTTTTGTCTGAATAGGTATTATAAATCTTCGGAACCAAATATTTTTCATCTATAATTCATAGAGTAATGTTTTATTGGTAAATTGGTCAATTAGGTTTGAATGTTGAAGATTGTAGGTGCGGTAGTGTTTCTTAAGCATAATAGCTATATGCTCATAATACAACAAGTCTTTTGGATAGAACAGTACATTTGCATGGTTGGAATTTGCTTTCAAATTCCATTGATGATTCACTACTGTGTCATGGAAATATCACCTTCATGCTTTGGTGGAAGTCGAGAAAAAAGAAGTAAAAACTGATCCAAATTTCACGTGAAGGCGTTTTTTTTTAGTAAACGGCTTCTACAATTTTTATAATATAAGCGATATTCTATGCTGCGAATATGATAAAGAAAGTAGTTAGGTTTCAGTGAGCGACAGTGGAGAAATCGCTTTTCAATAATTTCTGCTAAGTAATCTCTCAAAAATCTGTGGCCTAGCTACCATAGAAAAAACAGAAAAAGTAAAGCACCAAGTAATTAATGTGTCGGTAACGTGTTGACAATTGTGTCCAGTCATTGTGTTTTACAGAGAGGAGGGTGATCTGTCAGAGGAATTTCGTAAATTGTTAGCCAGCTATCCTTCACAGGAGTACCAAAAACTCAAAGAACAGGTGTGTGGATTCATAAGTTATACTAACCGCATTTAGTTACAATTACTTGGTGTGTTGTTCGGAGATAAATTTTGTATAATTTTGTGTTAGGTATACTATTGATTGATTGTTACAATGATCACTCAGCATTAAACAACAAGCCAAGTTTTGTCGAGCTCTTGTAATACTGGAGTAAAAATATTCGATCTTCTAAAGTTGACTTATATTATTATGCAGCTGGCTCAAGAAGAAAAGGAGACGATGGATATCTGCTCACTAACTTCTTTTTTGTCTAGCTCAAGTAGATCAAGTGAGGAAGTTGACGAGTCAACAAGAGGTTAAAACTTTTTTGTTATTCTTGTTCTACATTTCTGTTGACTTGGAAAAAGATATAGCACAAAAGTTGGAGAGAATCACAATATTATGATTGCTGTTATTGCGATTTATATATGCGAAATGGTTATCAGTAAAAACAAAGCTTTTACTAATAGTTACCATTTACAATGCGGAGTATTGATGCAGTTTTGCTTGACCATTGTTTTCTTCCTTATAGCAGTTTTAATAATCATCATACTGGGCGTTCATTTATCTTGTTTTTTCCTTGACTTATCGGAGGAGAGTGTCAGTTTTATCGTAAATTGTAACAAAATCTTAGTTCTTAGTAAAATTACTATTTGGAATAGATTATAAACAATGTATTTTTAGAACAGGCCACCACTACTACTTCAGCTACAAACGAATAATTTGTATTAATGTTCATTATGTTGTAAATATTAGTGTATGATATGAAATATAAAACAACAGTGTGTAAAGTGTTCACCTGTGATCTCGACCGTTGAACATCATATTAGGTTTCATCTATGATTTCCCGTCTTTTTTTAATAGGATTGAAGTGTTTAATTTGATGTAGTGTAAGTTTATAAAGTATTATCACTGTGATCAATGGAAATGGGGAATGATTCTACACCTATATAAGTGCATGTGATTAAATAGTCGTATTTTCATCCAATTAATTAATGAATATGTTTCCCATATTCTTTGGGTGTTTTTTTTTCTGACATCTTACTATTTATTTTTATCATATAACAAAAGGACAAGTGTAACCAAACTGACAACTTGTGTTTTTTACAATATAATATCATATAGTTGGCATTCACAATACGATCGCATTACATGAGGCAAATCTTGGATGTTTTTCTACAGTTGAAGTGTCAGCTGGTTATCCATAGCTCATCATAATTTGTTAATGATAACATAGATATCTGAATATGTTAGTGATTACATGGACTGATTGTGGATTATGGAAATCACAGTAGGCATCATTTCACTTGTTTCCACTAACCAGCTTGACAATATACTAATTTTGAAAAGATGATACAAGGGCTGGCTGTAGTTCTGCTGATCGTGTTATTACTGATCGCGTTAATGACTAGCACATGAAACTAACACAACAAAAAAGGCAAGTTACACAGGTTATATTCAGGATTAAAATATGATGATGCTTCTAATAACAGTTTCAGAGGCGAATTATCGTGCCGACGACCAAAGATGATATTATAGAACCGAAAACTATACCTCAAGAAACGGCTCCTAAAACTGCTGTCAACACTCAGACCGCGCTGCCACTGCCACTTCAAAAAAGCGAAGTAAGTATTCTGTGCTGTTCATCCTTGAAAATGACGGAGTAATATAACTATTGGTTATATGACTAACTGTGGAGTTGTTAAATTTCCAAGAACAATTGATTGTTTTAGAGAAAGTTTTTGAGTCTTGAGAAGTTTTATCCGATTAAATATATTTCTTAACAAATAGATGCTTAAGATAGTGCTTAGCTTATTACTACTACACTAGACACTAGACACTAGACTGCAAATAGCAACACATACTGCGGTTTCGTGGAGATGCGTCACCTGATATTGCATTGATATTATGGTGATAGTGTTTGAATGGTTTATACAGTGATTAGAGAGAAACACTCTGTTGCCATATTAGTGCAGCTTTACCTCCCTGATTGCTCTGGTGCCAGTTCACCGACTTCGGGGGGAAGGAAGGCTCGGTTTGTCTCGGAGAAAACTCAAACCCAGGTATACTGCAGTCATTATGCATTTCACAGTATCCCGCTTTATCATTGCAATACGACGCATATTTATATGCTATTTAATTTAAATGTTTTTCAAAAAAAAAGTCAAAATAGTGGTTCAATAGCAGCACGGTTTTTTCGATGCTCTATTGTTTTTCTAAAGAACTCAACCATTTTGACAGGCTTTTATTCCATAGCTTCTACCCCTGTGTTCAAGCGATTACATCTAGCAGAGCGTCCATCATCTTTTGCTATCTGTAAGTCACCTTTCACATAAGCAACTCTGCAATTTCAATTTGAAGTTGCGACATAATGGCTTGTGGTTGAATCCTCATATATTTTTTGTGCTCGACCATATGACATTAACACCATTTGAGCATTTATCAGGCCTCCATTTTTCATACATCCAGAGCCCAAAATGACGAAAAACGAGTCTTCGACGACAGATTTTGAAGAACCTCTAATCTAAGTTTACACTCTCAAACTTGGTAATTAATCCCAGAGTGACATGTAATGGAGGCTACAGGCACGCAGACCTAATATCGTATACGCGGGCTCGAGTCCGGCTCCGAGATCTTCCATGCCTTTTATTCCTCAGGAGTCGCTCATTGGTAGTAAAATAACCTCGGAGGGCAAGCAGCACTAATTTGGCAAAAGATTGGGTCTGTCACGTCATTGTAAAGACCAGTCGCATTCGAACATCTTCAGTTAACATCAAAGCGAAGAATGAACGTCGTAGAAAATTCAATATGCGATTTTTTTTCTAGACAGTCATCACTGCTGAACTAGGACCTCCGTTAAGTAGCACATCAACCATTCAGTCAGCAGATCTTCGTAGTACATCGAAAAGATTCAGTGGCGAGATCAATATGAAACAACGTAAGTTCATTAATATACTTTAATATTCCATCCGTTTGTTTTGTTATTTTGCCTTTTGTTTTCTTTTTTCATCGATTTGAAAAAAAAAAGCCTCAAACTCTTTTGAAGCAGAAGCGGTTTTAAAAGAGTTGATTATTTATGCGATTTCCATTCCGTACATCAACTTGTTGGATATGCAAAAATCTCGTTATCAAGATTCATTGGTTCTATAGCGGCATCGTTATTGATGTAGAGCGGCTCGACATGACTACACAGTTTTGCCAAAACAATGCACAGATATTATTGAAAACTGCAAAAACTAGATGATGATGTAGCCCTTGATATTGTATATATTACACGAAACGTTGAACAAGTGAAGGGAATGTGAGCTGATTCCAATAGTGCTTGTTAAGAAATTTGTCTTTTCGAGATGAGAGTGTTTTCTGCTTCAATATATTCATTAGAAATGAGGAAATTACAAAGTCAGAATAGAAGATTTTCAGGTTTGACTTAGCGTGCTATCAGCCAAGTGATAGCATTTTCGTATCGTGCAAATAAAAGAGGAAATCCAAAATTTTTGACGTATGTCAGCAATCGAAAACTAGTGCTCGTTTAACTCTGTTGTTGTTCAACGGAAATTAACCATCTCTGATTTTAATCAATTATTTTGACAATATTTCAGTGGTCATGTTTTTATAGCTGATTACTTGAATGCTCCGTCTTCACACTTACTGCTCGCTCAAACATTCTTCCATTTGTTTCTTTTTCTCGTGAATGTCGTCTGTGGCGGTAGTATTCATGCTAGCACGGACGCGACTCATCTTGTGATTCTGAAATCGTAGAAAGTATACTACTAAAACTGCTCGATGTTTGCCTTGAACACACACGTACATTACGTCCCAGAAAAACGTTTGCGTCTTCTCAGGTACTATTCTACAGCTTTTTTTTTGCTCATCTGTCGTTTCCTCATTATATAACCACCCAATATCTATGCTTCTAATGTGTATTTTCTGCGATGTCGCAATCAATGTAATAGTCGAAGCTCGTATAGCGAAGTCCGCTTTGGTGTCGTGTTACTCAGCTGCATTTAAGAAAGGAAGACACCTTTCAAATGATCTCTGAGCAGTTCATAAAATCCTTAACGTGGTTGATGTATTAGTTAAGGTCTCATATATGTAACACAGTGCAGGAAAATTGTGGAATGAAAGCGATAAACACTTATTTTTTGTCGATCATTCCGTAGCATCTTTTAAAGTTCTAGCGTTGCCTGTGCTGCTCTCTTCCATATAAGTAGTCTCTCGTATCGTTTTCTATGTTTATAGATTAGTCCAAGTATACATAAGATTCAGTTTTTCCAATTTGGAAATCATAAATTTTTGGTTTCATTCCCATTACACAGTAGATTTTTCATGAACTGAGTTTTGTTCCTGTTTCTTCGCACTCCTTTCGTTTTCCCAACGTCGACCAATTTGTTCAACATTACTCTAGTTCTTCTGTACTCTTCAGAGGTGAAATATTCATTTTCAAAATAGTTCGATAGGATTCTTCCATCGATACGAATCATCTCCATCAATCTGATAGGCTTTGTTATCTATTACAAGATGTCAGTGAAGAGTGTTGGGCCTATCGACTCTTGTACACCATCTTCTATTAAAATGTGATTGTTCTTCGTGTGGGATGTCCCGTTTTACAACTCCCATGTAGTTCGACGGTGTTCTTTGTTCAAGCAGAAGAAGCTTCCATGGTTGTAGCGTGCTCTATAAATGAAAGCAGCAAGACGTTTCAAATTTCATTTCGATTTTATACTCTAATATTTCCGATTCTATAATTTTTTCCATTCGTCCTAACCCTTTTCTCATTGAAGTCTTCGGCAACAAATTTGTGAAAGAAATATCTTTTCTTATTATAGAATACGTCTAATTCGACCTCATTTGCTATACAAGTTGGTGAATAGCGGTAACTCAGATTCTTTTTTCTGATTCTTCTATGGTGCCTTATTTGAAGAGGAAATATTGCGAAACAGAAGATAGGGTCACGTAAAGGTCGACTAGGGCGATGGTTGTTAGCTAGGGCAGGTGGGTATACGACAAAGGCGAAGCCACTTACGTTTCGTATCAGGAAGGACCTTCCCTTTCGTATGGCAAATGTACCTTCGTTGAGTTGTATCATTTCGGTTTCTCTGCTCCTGGTATCCTATGAAAGTATTACGGGGAATTAAATGACTTCTGTAGCTTCAAGATCAATACAGAGATTGACGTTCGTAGAAATAGTTTTAGCGATGTATGTAAAAAGTAGGAAAAATTTCCATGGTGTGTTGTGGGCATGGTCTTGGTTCGATCCAATTAAGATCACGTTCGATCGGAGATTTGATCACCAGTTGTCTTAACGCCCGATGTCAAAGACGGCTGATCCCAGTGTGTTGATTAGTAAGTCAGAAGTTTTGCTGGCTAACTTTGTTTCTCTAGACTTTTCAGAGAACCTTGCTGCAGCGTTTCCATGGTTTTTTGCCACAAGCAATCACTGGCCTAGATGTATGAGAGGGATGTGCATCCTCACGGCATTACTTTATTAAGACGGTGGTGATTTTTAACAAGTTTACGCTTTGCTAGATTTTTATGTCGAAATGGAAAAAAACTGCCTGTAACACATAGCGTTGTGGCGTTCCTATTATTTCTTGCCTACATTCACCTTGGTCAGTGTCTATGCTTACTTTACACGTCAGGCATATTTCTAACAAACCAGCTGACCCCGAAAAAACGGCGGCCTTTGTAGGCCTGTGAGACTGACACAAACTGATTAGGGCCTGCGTGTCTCTGTAGCACCTCCACCATTGCGCCCTTTAATTTTTATGAGGATTCGTAAGTGAGTGAATTAATATGAGAACCCATAAAAATGAAAGAAATGCTCAAAAGTCGATGAATGTCCAGGTTATCTACTGGCCCTGATTTGTAATCCTGTTAGGTTTTCTTTAGGTTTTTTGGTTTGTTATTCTTCAGAATGATTGTCAACGATAGCTTTTTAACAAACATATTGATATCTCGTGTTAGTGATTTCGAGAAAAATAAATTTTGAAATGATGCAATAAATGAAGGGATTGTGAAGTGAAAGGTTAGCATTTTCTGCCGTCTAACCGGATTAAATGCATAACATGCATACTAGGCAGGTATCAACTCAATAATATAGATGAGGTATTATATTAAGCCATAAAGTGCAGTACAGATGAGATCTGTTGTAAAATATTTGAGTAATATGAAAACACTAACTGTTTTCTTTTTTTTCAACAAATTGAGGTGCCTTTTACTTTTGCACTAGAGTATGTCATCATGCATTACGTTTTATTTTAAGAGGAGGTGCACCCGCTAACAAATCGACGTCATCACAGCCGTCATCGTGCCAAAGGGGAACTTCCGAGACGATCAACAACGAGAGTCAACTAACTGCTGAAGAATCCATTTTATTAGTCAATGGATTTCTAATTTAATCGTAAAAATGTAGAAAAAATATAGCGTCCTAATGAGAATTTTTTCTTGGGATTTGTAACTTAGAAAATGTTCAACTGCACTTAAAGTGGCGATCGCCAGAATTTTCCAAGCAACTAGTCCAGATCAATATAACTAATCCATCCATAATACATAATAAACGAATGAATTAGTTTTGTGTATTGACAAACTGCGGTATCAAACTACCATAAATTCTTTACCACGTTTTGTCCTTGTTCGCATCATTCTGTGTTGATGAGATGCACATTCTATATTAGCAGGGTAGAGAGAAGAAAATTAGATTATGGGACAGTAGGTGAAGTGCGTAGTAGAATATATTCAGTGAAGTTCTCTCAAGCTATTCCTAAATCCGCATTAAATTCTACAGCTTTATTCTTATCAGTGCTGTGAAGTGTTGCATATTCGAGTTACGAAGGTGATTGTGCAACTTATCCGAATTACATCCAACGGAAAATGCTATAACGGGTTGGTGGAGCACATTATTATTTCATAGATGGGAGATGTTCATATGGAGAAGCATTGTGACGACAGTCAAACATTACAGATGTTTAAGTGTTTTTGATTTTGATATGTTCGATTGTTATTATTCGAAATGCTACCATTCTGAAAAATGTTCGGCAACTGTGTTTTGTAGGATTGATTCTGCGGTGTCCCACTGGCATACAGACTTGCAAGTTATGCTTTTCGGGTTGCATTGATTTTCGTGTTTTCCTCATTTTTTGAGGATCGGTATAACGATACCATGTTTCTGTCGATCAATTTGGGATTTTTTTTCGAAAATCGAAGTGAAAGTGTAACTTTATGGATAAGAAACCTGCGGTATCTGAGACGCTGGGATTGATTTTCAATTCTTGTTATGCAGTACTCAGAAAAATACAATGTGTAAATACCAAAATGCTGGAGTTTAGATTGGGAGTGAATACGGTTCCAACGCGGTAAAATGAGTCTTAGCAGATATGGTCCACTTTTGTGGGTCTGTCTATACATGCGATATGTTCTCATGTTTATGTTTGATCTTATGTGGTTGAGTTCTATTAAATGGTTGATAACAACGAACTCTGCCAATTCAGCTTAAGTGTCAAGCCATTTGATGAAAAAGTAATAACCATTTAAATGCCGCTCATGCATTTGGTAGGTTTTGATGTGGAATTAATCGGAGCATCCAAGGATAATTATGAGAGGACAATTATTCTAGCAGAAATGAAGTACGAATTAGCATTACAACATGCCCAGAAGAGTAAAATCTTGGTGTTGATAAATTGTTTCTGTAGCAGTTGGATGGGATGTGAGTTCACGCTTCTATATTTATTCCTATATTTTAGTTATTCATCTTTGCACACTCTATTGGTGTTCCATAGTTGTTAATGGATCGACGTAGAGCATTGATAAGTGGTGCTCCAGTATTGTGGAGACTGTCGTTCGCATACGCTTCCAGCCAGCGAGACCTGACATGAATTCGCACTTGGCAAATTGGTGCCAGAATAAGCTTCCAAGTCAAGGAGTTTTGACTTAGTTAACATTGTTCAGCTCAAATTATTGTATAGAAAAGTTTCTACGATACGTTCAATGGTAGTACGTGACGCATTACACAAGAATTGATCAACGCCGTTATTTATTTCCTTAGAAATAATGGACTTGGTGATTACACTGGGTGCCATACGTCACCACTGGAAAACTAGGAATAAATATCTTTGACCTAATGTCGTTGATCAAACTCTCAATATAGGGTAGTGTTAGAATCCAAAGGTCATATACTCGGAGCACTAGTTGGTAATTACGCTAGGATAACCGGTTGTAGAACAGGAATAATATATACAAGTACATTTTTACACTTGGTATATGTATTCGTGCATTGAGATAGTGATTACGAAACGAGCAAAGTAAATGAAAGGTAGCTTTATAAATGCGGAAATAGCGAACTTCATAAGGAAATGCTGGTTTGTATATTCTTTTTCGTTGTACCTACAAATCCGTGAGTACTCTCAATGTTTATCGTGTTCGGTAAATTTAGATGCTGATCCGTAAGTTAAAATGTTTATCGATCCGATGGACACACTCGGTTGTACAAAAATCGGATTTACAACGTATGCAAAATCTTGGTTCTGTATTACAGACGTTTGAGCCTGAAGAGGTATGTCCTTCAAAGTTGTTGCTTTTCGTTTTAAAGTTCATTTTTTCTTATGATAATGACGATTCAAATAAATTTCATTCCACGACTCTAAGTTTATCATTGTAATCAGGATATCACTAATCTCTTTGGATTACAACGAAATTTTTGGTTAGAATATTCCTTTGCTTGTTGATATCAACAAATTATTTTTTGTACAATAGTTTGCTGTATTTTTAAACGCTGAAGTCACAGTATCTTCAAGCTGGATAAAGTGAATTTCAATGGTACTATTGTACTTCAAACTTTTGATTGTTGTTTTTTGTAGGAACCGAGGTGCTCTAGTGATTAGTACGGAAGTTACTACAAAAGCTTACTAATTTTCATTGCTAATATTTGACAACGATAATTAGGAAACAGTTATTGTTTGATTGAATTTCAAATTCATCAGTTTCAAGTTTCAAGAGATTCTCACGCTAATCATCCAGACATCACTAAGAGTTGAAAGCTTGTTGGCTAGTAGTTGTTTGGTGTAGTGCATAACGATCTTAAATATTCTACATTCTGTACAATGCTTCTATACAACATTAGGTAAATATTAGACATATTTTTCTTACTATTAAGACATGTGATTAAAGATGAGATTACAATTAAATTGTTTTTTGACGGTGAGAACTATTCGGATCACTATTTGAGTGGCATCTTGCAGGAAAAAAACCGTTGTATTCAATGTTTCATGATCTAACTCCGATCGTGTCGATCAATAACATTCTTCTTTGTTCTTGTTCAGATAGGCGAAGCTTTGAGTTACTGTAACTGAATAAGAAGCTAGATTTATACGGCTTGAAGCATACAGCCCAGCTCGTCTTATATACAGAGCTTTTTCCATGCCGCTACCCTGATTTCAATTATGGTCCAATACCTTTACAGCATCAAAAATCGCTTGTCAGTACTTACAGAGAGTTTTTTAATTTTTTTCGACCTGTTAAATTTCATTGAGTTCATTGAAGCTCATTGAAACAGGTTAGAGGTATATTTTGTGCTTAGGGATGCATCTGCTTCCGCGTTTTTATTTTGTTCGATTATGTTCAAATTTTGATGTAGTGTACTATGCTGTTACAATTCAATATTTATTTTTGCGGTAACTTAAAATTATCTGCCCTTATTTAGATGGTGTTTAGAAACAAATTTACTTACAGTTTTGGAAGAAACGTCTCAAACTACGAGAACCTATCCTTCAGAGGGATGAAGTGCTAGCGACAAAGGTATTCAATATTGTTAAATCGACTATGTGGCTTTTATGATTTTAGTTACATTTGTACAGAACTATTATGCACCTGAGTGGGAACTGGACAAGAAGCCAAACAAAGATGATGGATTCCCTAATCCACTTAAAAATTATGGCACAACACCGGAAAAATGGGAATATTATAACAAAGTTTCTTGTTTTTGTATCAGTTTGTAGTTTTCTTCTAGTGTAGTTTTCTGAATATGAAATGTTACAGGTGGTTTGGCCCCCCAACTATGTGGTCCCTGAGACTGGATTGCCTAAACTTAGAGAAGTTTTTCATTGCCGCGAATCGGTAAGTTTGTCTGTAGAAGTGATTCAATTCTCAAACTCTTCATGATTTTATCCTATTTTGGTGCTTTTGTTGACTAGAACGTTATTGCTTAGTAGTATACACAAATGTAATGAGATTTCGCGTTCAATTTATATTATAGGTACACTTTTCTCCTAAACGTATGTGGCAAGCATGTGAACTCGTGTGGAGGAGAAATGTCGATGAAGCCATAACTCAGTTACAATTCCAACAATTAAAAGTGAGTAGTCCTTTTTAGCACATCTGCTTTTAGACTTTAGGTTTTTTCTGATAGATGGTTTTCCAGGTTTCAATCTTTTCTCTCTTTGTTTCCACTATTTTCATGATTTCAACGCAGTACTTTATTTGAAAGAGTTCTCTCATGCTTAGTCGATTTTCTTTAATATTCAGAGCTGCAAAATCCTTAGCGAAGTTCTAAGTGAAGCGAAAGAACGAGCTGTTAATGAGTTTCATATTGAATTCCCATCCGATATGCATGTCGCTGAAGCGTTTCCCATTCAGTGTAATATTATTAAAGGTCGATTTTGTCATTTATTAGATTTATTAGTGATGTTTAGTACAATAATACATTTTCAGGTGCACGACGTCATGCCCATGAAAAGTGGTGTACTATTCGTTATCGTTATATTAACATCTTTGTTCGACTAGAAGAGGTAATTTCATATAATTTTTTAATCATTATCGAGTAGTGTCTGTTGTTTGTACCATTTTAAAGGCTCCCCCTCCACCATTTCGAAGACGAGAGAAGCTGAAGAATGGATGGGAACACATGGCAGAATATTACAAATATCTTAGATCTCGTAGCAAAAAGTACAGTATATGATGTACATCACTGGATTTATATTTGTATTAATTTTTGTTATTGTGTTGGTTTTTTGCTTCGAGCAATACCTTCATTTCATAAAATTGAGTAAAATTTTTACCTCTTGTGGATGACTCGGTATTACTACCTCCGATGTATTTTTGTATTCAATAATTTACAGTGTTTTTCATCGTAATTTTAGATGGTGAATGTAAAAAAAGGTGTTCTGGTAACTTGTGACCCAGCAATGCGACAGCTTTTAATGCACTTGGATGAATCAAGAACACTCGGTAGCAAATTTATTGTAAAAGTTGGTTGCTAACTTATGGATTTAATGGAGTATTGACATTTCTCCTATGATAATATTATTACTAATACTATAAAATTACGAAATAGATATAAATTATTATAAATTTGTACT
>KN716548.1:43841-62911 GCA_000816705.1 Dictyocaulus viviparus
GAAAATCGAACGCCGCCAACATGCTGCGGCAATCGAGGTGATGAGAGGCGCCACTCACGGCTACCATAAACACGATACACACACACACACACAATCGATTGCATGTCTACACTGCTATAGAGACCCAGTGGATGTGCATAATCTGGTAGTAACATCTTCGTTTACTCAGCAACTGTAAAAAGCGCTTGACCTTCAGCAGAGTAACAAAGAAGAATCCCTTTTGAAGAAACGAAATTGTTTGTTGTAGAGGTATATGCTACGGGAAATTAGATATCAAAAATCATACGAAGAAATAAAAAACATGCTGTTACATCGACACGTCTACAAAAACCCGATCAGTATACGACTCAATTAGTACACAACTTAACAACACTCAGTTTTCAATCAGTGGAGAGACAGATATCCGATCACCACATTTCATTAATGAATGTAAAAATTTTGAAAAAGCAGGATTTCTTAGCAATAAAGTGCAGATTTTTCTATTCCTAACGGAATTATTGCCTACTAAGCGAAGAATATTTGCAACAATTATAATACTTAACAACACTTGTCCCAATTAACATAGTGCTTTATGTAACTCTGCATTCCTCATTCCTCAAGACTAACATTTAATATCACGAATGGTTAAAATTACAACCTATTGATTTTGTTTACAAAATGTATCAATCGTTCTAGGGGAAAATATAGTGGGAAATAAAACATCGCTACTATATGGGAAAAGTTCATTATCAACATGAAAACAAATGTAATTGGGAGCAATTCTAATTACCCTCAATCTCACAGTAAATAGTCCGTAAATTGGTATGGTTTACGTACGGATTGTTCTCCTAACTACATTTAAGACATTACTGCTAGCTCAGAAATAAGAACTATGCTTGAAATAAAACCTTTACAGTGATTCGAAGATTAGCTACTCTGTAACCTCGGTATCTGTAAATTAAAAACACTCAGTGTAATCTTATTAGGAGATACTCAAGGTTGAAATATGGTGCTTTACTGAAGACATGGCGCGACACAAACGCAGGCTTATGTTCCGGCGGAAACACGTCCTTCAGCGCCTATATAGTTTATGTCAAGTATGCGATCCGTTCAACCAAGGACTATGGTAATTTTTGCAAAAGGAATTCATTGCTTAAGAATCACACACCTAATCAATCTTATTCCGAGAATTCCGCTTATTAAAAAAATTACAATTTACAACACACATTAGAGAAAAATACACTTCTTAAAACTAGAATTTGAGATAAGGTGCACGTTTGATTGGGTGTTTGAACTTTGTATGAACTTCTTTTGCAAGGATTACTATGTTGCTTGATTAGGTGGATCGCATAATTGACATGGACTTTCTTAGACTCTGAAGGAGATTTCGTCGAAACGTTAGACTGTATTTGTATTGTGCTGTTTCTTCAAAAGAAAATACTATATACTAGCCTCGAGCATTGCTTAACAAAATTACAATCAATATACCGTAAAATAACTGTAGCTTTATGGCTCCTTTCTTCATCTTTATGTATGTCAACGCTTGATACTATGATCTATTTATCGGTATAATGAGGTGAAACCGAACTAACTAGAAAATCGAATCATAAGAAATCTTCAAAAGAATTTCAACTTTTTCTGAGATGGCCGCAAAACTCGGAACCTCAGGCGTGACACGTACCCGCACTTACAGATATCCGGTCTGCCGTGCTTTCCATTACATCACCGAGGCCCTTACTCTGCGACCACTCAATGCTTCACTTATAGTAAGTGGGTACCATTATCAGCACTCGCCCGCTAACGGGTACGATCTGGCGAGCGGATATCGGCATTACATCCAGTTAAGCTGATAACTGCGGGATAACCCGAAACTTTAGACATATTCGTAATTTTTTTTTATTTAATTGCATTTTTGCAATGATATTATAATGTTCATAGTTTTTCTGAGATGGCCACAAAGCTCGGAACCTCAGGCGGGACTCGTACCCGCACTTACAAATATCCGGTCTGCCGTGCTTTCCATTACACCACCGAGGCCCTTGCTCTGCGACCACTCAATGCTTCACAATTTCATTCAACATTATAATATCATTGCAAAAATGCAATTAAATAAAAAAAATTAAGAATTTTAACTGTTGACGAGTTTTTACAAATGGTGTTATTAACACGAATAAGTATGTGAGATCTGTGAAAGTATGTGAGAAATATATATGAGCACAGCTTTCATGAAATATTCATGACACAGATATTCCAGCAAATACGTGTTTAGCAATCTGGGCTTCTACATTCTAGCTGAATTTAATTACAATAAATGAACAAACATTAAAAAACAGTTATAAGTACTCGTTAAAAGAAGACCAATTTTTACACCTTATTAAAGTGAACAATTTTAAAAACTCATTCTCATAACTGTGTAGTAAAATGTAGCTTTCAAACAAAAAGTCCGAAATGCTTTATAAAGCACTCTAACAAAAACCTTTGCTAAATTTAAAATAGCTAAACTGACAGACTTCCTGATAATATATTATGAGTAGAGATGTACAGCATTATATACTCACATAAAACAGAATAAACGCAAAGAATGAGGCGTCAAAGTTCAATGACAGTTCTCATTATTAGAAGTGAATAGTTCTGTTCAATTAGATTGATAAGGCTTAACAATCCACTGCATATCAAACACGGGTGGAAAATCAACATATAAAGATCGAATACACAAATTCTACGAAAAATAATACCTGTTGAATTGATCCAGAATCATTCACAATATGAATATTCTCTGAATCTTCTGTTTTCTTACAGGATACGGAATTGGATGACTCCTTGCATGCTAAACACCAGTTCTAAGAAATTCTACTTGATTACCAGAAACTGAATTGAAATGCAACCAGTACCCACAATACTATAGAATTTGTTTCTCACTAGCTGAGAAGTTCCCCATAATGTAAGATATGATGAAGGTATTTGAACATCCACATTCAAAACGTGACCACTAGTAATATGGAAAAGGTAGAATCAACGTAAAGAGATCTACATCCAATGCATTTGCACCAAAACTAAGCAAACGCTAAAATGGTTTTTATCATTTTTCGAGGTGTCATAGCAGAAGTTAAAGAGCTTCTGTGCTCATATCTTCTATCGAAATAGGGTCGAGTTGTATTTCCAATGAGTCGAACACGAAGTGAGTTAGATTGACATTTCAAAGCTATATCACGTATACCATATAATAAGTCTTGATCTTAAACAAATTCCTTACATACCACTAAGGTCTGGATCGTTTTCATATCCTGAGTGATCAGTGATATACTGGTCTGGCTGATTCCTCGTTTCTTTGCGCGAAACATCAGCAGATAAATTATGTGATTCCATGATATCCAACTCCTTATCTACCAGAAAATCCTTAGAAGATACGTCCACACATTTATCTCCCAACATTGAATTCGGAATTAGTGCTGGTATTTCACTAGATTCTATATTGTCATTGGTAGAATGTGTTATTGAACCGCCCTCATATTTATCCATTGATTTTTCCGTATCTTCAACCACTGGTTCGTCATCTAATCGATTATCTTCTTGACAAGGGCTTTTTTCTTCTGAGGCTATACTTACAGTTGATGCAGGTAGCAAAAAGTCGCTCATTTCTTTCGATGTTTTCTCTTCAATATGAGAGTTGCTCAGTGCCGACACATTCACATTCATGCTAGCTATATTGCCTTTTAAACAGCATGAATCTTCAACACTTGTCACTAGTGAAGAGTCGAATTCTTCATGTGATTTCTGAGATGGATTCAAAACATCAATTGTAGCACTGCTCTTTCCTTCTGAACGGCTTTCAAGTAAGGTTTCACATGGCACTTCGTGAATTGTCTTTGGTTCCACAATGTCTTCCAAAGTTGCTATTCCAGCTCTTGTCATTGATCGCGTTATTCGTGAAGGCGATTTCTGAAAAATATATTAGCTTGAAAGCACACATAATAGACGTATACAGACTCGACATCGAATATTTCAAAAAGCCGAAATTATAGAAGTTAAGATTAATAATACCGAACGATTCTACCTGAATTAAATTTGAACATTGTCGTTTTCTACTTGGTGTTGACGCTTTCGATGGTATGGGCATACTTTCACCTGAGGTAGACTTACTACTTAGCATAGTTTTCTGGAACTACAGAAATTACAGCGCGAAAAACAAAATATTGCAAATATTACTTGCGACCGTTCAGTGACTTTGCTTTATTTTGGTCAAAATCCCATAGCAAATAGCGCTTTAGTCACGTCTCTTTACAGGTACGTTGAAATAAATGATACTAAGCATTAATAAATAGAAATATACAAATCTATCTTAGAGAATACATACCCCCTTTGACACTTTTCTCTTTGGAATCGTTGCTAGCGGATCAACCTCTGTCGAGCTCTCTGTAAACAGAGAACAGCAATCTAATAACGAGAACATGATACGACTCCTCAACATAAGAGGGAATATAAAATCGTTGCATGAAAATCAGATTGTCTTTATCTTGTAAGTATTCCTAACACACTGATAGTGATATAATATTGTCGAACAACAAAATACGAAAAAGTAACATCGACTGAGGGAAATAATGTCAAAACATTTGACCGAATGCACAAATTCTTATAAACTCGTACCACTTTTTGTTTCATGGATTTCATTCGAAGCATCACCAGTAATATTCATCCTAAAAAATAGTTCATACTACTGAAGCACTATAATCAAAACAGATTTGTTTCATGAAAACAATACATACCCATACAATTCATCTTGTTTTTGCTCTACGGAAGTAGAAACGTCTGCAGGTAGCTGCAATCACGAAATCTCCACAACAAACAAAATTCATGTGTTAGAAAACCTCCGCATTAGAAACGATTTCATTTATTGCCTACAGTCATTTTAAAATGGCCTACTTCTGAATTTTTCGACAGCTCATGATTGCCACTTTTTGATGATGACCTGGTTATGTATACCATATCTGCAAATGGAATATTGTAAATATTTATCCAGCTCGAAAATTATGCGTAGCAATCTAACAACAACAATAATTGATTCCATAAAATAGGCTTAGTTCTGTACATAGCTGCAGTTTTATCATTTATAAAAATATCTTTTGGAATAAATCACATGCAAAATGCATAAGAATGTTAAACACAAATTCCTGAAATAGTAGGACAATAATAAAAGATGATACATATGCCAAAATTGCCCACGATTGGTTACTTGCTTCAAAAAATATGGACTAATCGACAAATTATCATCATTAGTTTCAATGTCATTAAATATTCAGATACTTGTCAAGCATGTGACAATCTGAGTCAGATGTTACAGTGTAAAAAGAGTTGATAAGTAGATATAAACCACAAAAAAGTATTAGTACGCGGCAAATTAATGAGGTTATTCGTATGAACTCACGAACCTTACTAACGATATTAATTAAATTCTATATTGGGAATTATTCAACAAATGTAGTTTCATCCGTTAGGAATGTTAGATTATTAAGCGCAATACTAAGTGTAATGAAGAAATAAAGAAGTATAAGCAAAACCTCAAGCTGATACTAGATTCCAAAACATAACATTTGATCTTGAAACTCATTTAATATGAAGTACCACACGCTTTGTAAATACCCCAGTCACGCAGCTATAACGCACAGTGGTATAGCAAGATTTTAATTGGGTCATCAGATTTAGTTACTAGAGCATCTAAAGGATTTTAATTGGGTCATGAAAGTTAGTTACTAGAGCACAGAATGTTGTCTGAGTAAATCTTCATGCTTATTACCCGTAGTATATCGATCGCTTTCTAGTTTCTTATTGGAATTAGATTCGTGTTAATGAATTATTTTATATTTCTACAAATATGTAGCTTTTTTCATATTTGGATAGACTTAAGAGGGTATAAATGTTTGTATATCCATAAGTGTATACACATACCTACACATTTGTCTACATACGTATATAATATGTTGGGAAAAATGGATGAAATTCTTACTGTAAATCCGCAAAACACGAGTCGGGTTATTTTATCTTCGAATACTGTAGAATTTGAGTATGTAGAATGTGTATGTGAATCATCACCCTGCAGAATCCTAGTAGTTAATAGATTGCTAAATTGTAGCATTAGTGTTTTTTGTGTTGTTTTTTATACAGTAATTTTCTATTCTAGTCATATTAATTCATTGCGCTTACTCTCGTTTTTCCTCCAATGAATTTTTTCGTTCTTCAAATGCACTATTTTTCAATCTATGTCTGAAGTGATTCCAGAGATGTATTCTGCTAATCGTTCTCATCGTGCTGAAACGAGGAATCGCACAAAGGATGAGCTTCGGAAAGTAATTAGTTCGATAGAAAAAGTGCGAAAATGGGAGAAAAAATGGGTGCTAATAAAAGACACTCAAATCAAAATTCAGAAATGGGTTCCTGGTACGTACCTTTCTCTAGTTTATAATGAAAAAATTGCCATTTATGTTTGGCACGCTGTGAAATGATTGATAGGTTGTCACTGTTATTTTCAATTTTTGAGCAATTATACCCAGTATTTTTTGTCGTGGTATTTTTCTTTCGTTTCATTTTTACGGATTTCCAACTACTATGTTCTTGGGGGCTTTCTATAAAACCAGTAAAATTCAAGGAACGACGGGGAATGTCCCATATCTGTCATATCTTCTTTAAACAACTGGGTGAAGTTGCTGCACTTTTTTTAACTGGTTATATTTCTGTGGTCCATAGTATTTGAATTTTGCAATGGTTTCATGACTAGAGTGTATGTGGTTGGGGCCTGATATGTAGCATATTTTTTGAATTACTAAACATATTAATTGCTTGCTCTGAGATGTTAGTGGTTGTACGACGCTAAATATTGGTATTTGTTATAACATTACATATATGAATTTTATTATTTATTATTTGAATTATTTCTTCAATATTCCTGTAGACTCCTTCAAATCTGATAGCGGTAAAAAGCTTGTCAGCTTACTAGTTTTTATTTACGCAAGTATATTCATATATAATTGAGCTTTTGAAGTTTCTGTCTGAACACATCGTAATACAGGAGGTTTCTTCTTCTGTCTCATAATAATTTCTCTGCACTCTTTATAGTTATCAGTAAACATTACTCCTTCAGGCAGAACTACGCTTTTTATACAATTTATGTTGGAATTGTCATTGTAAGGGAAGTGGTAACATTTCGAGCATTACAATTGTTTTATGGGACTAATAAATATTTCATTGAATGATTTTACAAATGCTATCATTTATTGAATTGCATGAATTCATTAGATTGATAATTGTATGGCTCAAATAAGATTTTCAGTGACTGCTCAAATGAATATACCGCCTCCAAAAATATCCAAAACTGCGGTTGATGAAGATATTAGTAATACCATTCAATCCACGGAAGAAAATTCACAAGGTAAATCAATGTATTGATTGTGAATCATATCTCTGGGAAAAAACATTGTATTGCTAATGCCTAATATAGTTTTACAAAATAAATGCATCAGGTTTGCAAACTTCGTCTTCTAATAGTCCAAATTATTCATTTTTTTTCATTTATTGTAGACATGGTAATTAATAAATTTCTTTGTAGTATTAAACATTAGTGGGCTCTGTAATCGGAAGTTTAGATTCTAACTCTGGAACCAATGCTCCAAGACTTTCACGGTTTGCTGGAAACTTGAATGATGACTCTAATACCGGATTTTCTGAAGCCGGTTTTGACTCAGACTCAAATCAAACTTTTGAGCCGCAGAATTACCAACCCAGCTCGGAGCATGTGTCAACGGATTTCAGTGCCATGAGGAATGCCGAGATGGAAAGCTAGTTAGCATACTAATTCCTTCAATGCATGTAATTTATGTGTTAATATTCATTTTCGTTTAATCATTCTCACTAACATTATAAGAAAAAACATGTACAAGCTTAAATATGCCGTAAATACCACGTTATTATTTATTAAGTAGTTTAAAAATATGTTGGAGTAATAATTTAATTGATCATATTAGTAGATTTCGTCTCAGAATGTCTGGAATGTCTAACTCACGCATTACATTTTTGTGAAAAGATCTTATTGGCGGGTTTATTTTTGATATGTTCTTAGTTTTTCAAATAAATCATTATTCATACACTTGTTGCTTACTGTTTATAATTTTTTCGATACGTCTTGTTCAAGTACGAACCATGAAACTCTCAAAAACTTGCTGGGTTGCATTTCCGTAAAATCAATTCAATGTAGTAGTGAAAGTCATTTAAGTAAAAAATATTGATATTATCGTCAAACTAGTTTCTAAGAAATTGAATCAGCTACCAAAGCGAGACGTTGTTTGGATTGTACGGAGGCTGATGACAAAGGTTTATCGAAGTGAACAGCTTTTTAGCTTTCTAACTCCTCAGTTTGTTACTTGGATGACCTATCTTCATGCGTAGTGCGAACTCCAGAAATCTTCCTTTCGTTTTTTTTTCGCGTAACCATCGTACATAGTGTTGTTCTTCTGTGTACATAGTGACACTGGCTCGACAAAGTTTTGCTGGTGTAGCTTTAGATACGTAGGCTTCTGAGGTAGCCTTGCACAGGCGTTTTCTTGGTCTTCATCGCAGGTAGTCAACCGCCTTTATGCCCTTATGGAGGGACGTGCCTTGTATGACTTTATTTCATCAAAACGGTGGCAATTCTCGATTTATTCTTGGCTAGGTTTCCGTGTCGAAATGGGAATTCTAGGAACACCTTGCAACAACGTCGAATCGGCAAAACGTGTGGGAGTCGTTAATATTTTGTCAGTTTCAATGTAGTCATTATTTTTTATATTACTGAGTTTTCTGAGAAAGTCGCATGTGATTTAAGAATTATTATTAAATTTATAAACTATTTATAGTTATTAGAAACTTTCATCTTTTCCGAATTTGTGAACTTGTTTTTCAGAGCTAAACAATTCTTGTAGATACATCAAAAACTGAATATATTTTTTTCGGAAGATATTTCAAATAGAACCCGTCATTTGTAGATAATTTAAGCTAATCCGCTGAGACATGAATTAGCGGACTTCGCATATGAAGTGAAGCATAAGCAGAATACAGAAATGGCAGAAATCTGCCATAAAAAGTTACATAAAAAACAAGAGGAGGATAATTATGATAAAATGGAATGAACTATATTTGGAGGTGGTTTGTGGAATCGTTAGTCGCACTGTTTGACGTTCCTTGCAAAATGGCCAGAATTCTGAGATCGATACAGGAAATCCTTTTGAGACTGGTAGACGATAATCGGTAGTGTTCATTTTGAACACCATGTCGTCTTCAATGAAGTATAACTCTGAAATGGAGCAATGAGTATAGTCAAATTAAGTCGTTTTGTTCACTTTTTTCTCCACCAAAAATCAACTGTAATAGACCTTTTTCATAGGTGAATGCTGCGGTAGCGTGTTGTGGCACATGTTTCCAATTTAAAACAATGGAACGAGCGTATGAAGCTTCAACCTTCCTCATTTTTATGTCCAGCTTCCAGTATTCATGTTCGGACCACAGATATGTAGCTGGTGGGCTGAAGAATAAGCATGAATAACCTTAGATTAGTAATGTCGTACATGATACTTTATAGAGTAGGAATATGACATCATTTTTAACAACAATTACAGTAATCCTGAATCTTTGGGAATCTGATGTTTTTGAAATCGTGAACTATACGATTTTCTCTTACGGATTTCACGTTAATCATATTATTGTTTAAGTAGTCAAAAAATGTTTCTGATCAATCACTTCTTTATACGATGCATAAAGTAGCTGTTATTTGTTGATCCAATTTTATATGTGTACTTAAAAGCATATATGGTAAGACTTACTTAAAATAATGCCATTGATAAGCGAGTCTAATTCTGGACAACGTTTCTGGAAGCCCCAAATTAACGAGTGGATGAGGGCCTTTCAAATGGTTGCTTTCCGAGAATATCCAAAAATTTCTTCCTGAAACAATGATTAGCCGAAATAGTGGTAAGGATGAGAAACTGTAGGAAAGATCTTCAATGGATATCAAATCTCAACAAAATACAAATTCTTCCTACTGTCAATGAACTTCATTAGAATTGTAATTGTAATTGTCACTAATAGTAATGAGTTTTTGCCAGTGTGAGGGCAATTTTCATGTGCCATTTATGGAAAATGTTTTATCTTTTGATGCCAAAAATTTAACAAGTGCATATTTGATACTTTCCATGATTTTTAAAACTGTTACTCCTCAAAAGAAGTGATAGTCGGAGGTTGCTGGATCCGGAGAATATGGTGGATGAAACAAAATTTTTCAGCATAGTTCTGCAATTTTTTGAACTTTCCAGATCAGATAGTAGCTTGGCATTATCACGATGCAGTACGATGTCATTCCTATTCAACATCGCCGGCACGTTTTCTTAGACTTCCGCCTTTGAATTATCCTGTTGTTGACAATACTTGAAGCATGAGCTGTTCGTTCGGCTTTAGAAGCTCATAATGTATTAGTCCCCGAATGCGCCACCACGTACACAACATTGACAAAATTCACAGCCAAATTTGGTTACGATATGGATGAGCTAGGATTTCTGGACAATGTCTCCTCTATACTTACAGCGTTTTTGTAGGTAATGCACTCTTCATGTTAAGTTATTATCACATAGAATTGTGGAACGGAGTTGAGAAAATGAGAACCGATTGAACAATTCTTACTATAGCCAATTTGTCACTGGTGGTTCGAAGTACTCAGACTCATATCCCTACGTATCAAAGTAGACATAGTGATGATAAGTTATTAGCATACTGTCATGTGTTGCAGTGGACACTTGGTAATTATAAAGTAACACTTCAGAATATACAAGTTAGCGAGGGTAGTGAAGAAATCCTACCCCTTCCATTCTATTCCCCAATAAAGCACTACTTTGACGACTTTTATCACATATCAATGATATCACTACGTGAACATGAAGCACAAAAGAGATATCACTGTAGGAATTTGCAGTCAGATCGATTATTCGATTCACTTTCAACTAGATTCATTCTTCGTCTTTGAGCTTTATCCGCGAGGTGCTCACCTCAATCTAACACTCTTCACCGAAAACATTTTCCGCGTTTTTTTTTCTGAAGTTTTAACTGAATTTTCATATAGGCTTTAACAAAATGGTCCTTTCCATTGGAAAGGCGAGATATAAGGAAGTCTTCAAAGATGCTCTATTGAGAAAATGCCGCTTTTTTCTCAACAACTATGCCTTTGACCTACTGACTGATGTCATTTTTAAAGCATATACACAAAAGAAGCACGAATTCAATAAAATGACTTTGATCCTAAACGTCATCTGGCTTCTTGAAAAAGTTATAGCAACATTCTTTTTACTGGTTATGTGGTATTCCAATTGATAAAGACTGAAAATCAAAAGTAATCAATCATATAGGCTGTAAGAAATGTAAATTGATAGATCAATAGATCACTGCACATGAAAGATTACACAGTCGGAATTTTGCGGACGGATTTCTACTGAAACAAAACAGAGTTGTTATTGTGGTTGCGAACGTGTTCAGTTGAAACGATATTAGTAAATTATTATGGATCCATGAATGAATATATAATGTTTGATTGTAAGTAATCGAATTGATAATGAAAGAACACTGAATGATTCAAAAGTAGATCAATGATTTTGTTTTAAAAATGAATGCTGTTGACAATTTGAATACCACGTAGAATTTCTGAAAGCGTATTTGTTTAGACATGAAAGTATAACGTCTACCAGAAAGTACTGTACTGCGAAATAGTATAGTTGTCATTATTAGTAATGAATTTTTGTAAATCATTGTACCATTTTTGAAAATGTTCCATCTTTTGATGCAAAAAATTGGGGTAGTTTTTGTTTGATACATTCTTGATTTTTGAATTTCTTTCCCTTCATAAAATTTTGTAAGGACAAAAGCAAGTGGTGGTCGGAGGATGCTGAATCCGAAGAATATGGTGAATGCGACAGAATTTCTAGCCTAGTTTTGCAATTTTTTGAAGTCTCCAAATCAACATATGGTACCCTGATTCAGTATGATGTCCTTCTTATAAAGCATTGTTCATCTGATGCACTTTTCGTCTTTTGTTACCATCTCGTTCAAGGAGGGCTCGATTTTGTTAAGAGCAAGCAGAGGTATGCAAATGACTACTCAATCACCCAAAATGCTTGTGACACACCAATCTTGAATACTTGGACATCAACTCTTACTGAGCTGAATTAAGCTTCTCTACGATCTCCGATATTGTCAGGAAAAAAAAATCTAGCTCCGACATGGTCTTAACAGTGCAGCTGTCGATCAAAGACGGTTGCACATGACGAGGCTTCTCTGGAAGATCGAAATCATCTGTTTCAAATTTTTCGAACCTATTTTCTACATCCGCCATCAGAAACTTAGCCATCATCGAACGCTTTCAAAGAATTCCACTTTCTTCTGTGACACCACCTCCTTGTTGAAATTTAAATAAAAATTCACTGTAATAAATGAACTTTATCTGTGCGCATGGATACACCTATCGCTTCACACTTGAGATTAACTTGAATCGACTTCGTTTTAGTTAATTTCTTACGTCATTATGTATACATTAAGAAATAAAAATAGATAGCCGAACATGTGCCTAATAAAGAAGTACGTCCTGTGTTGTCATTGAAGCGAGCAAAATTTTCCGGTAGATCTATCTATATTTCCTCAAACCAATAACAAGATAAGCTTGCAAGGAGTTAGACGTATCACTCAATCATGTAGATCTCAAAGTTAATGAAACGTCACATATACAAATAATTGAAATATAACTCGAAATAGGTTAAAATAAGTTTCATAGATCTTTGCTTTATATTCACTCATATATAAAATCGATTGTACTCGTAATCGATCGTAATCGATTCAGGATACCTGAGAATATCCATATTTGCCCATGTATCTCGACAGCGGCGTCAACTTTTTTCGGTAGTTTAGTAAAGTATTGAGAAATCAAATTCGGCCCATAGATCGCTTGTCCGTTGTTGATTACACGCCAGAACCATTCATTCTGAATTCAGAATATCTAATCTATGATGACTCATGAACGCAAAATAACACTTTCCAGTTCTATTTGTCATCAAATTTTTTCTTTTGTTTAAAGTTACTAACCTCCTAGCCTTTCAAAATGTGTGAATTATGGTGTTTATTTCCTCAACTAGAGATATTTTTTCGTCTCAAAATACCTCTTCTAAACAAACTGGCGAGTGAAATTCATATATTCCCTTGAATGTTATAATACTTGAAGTATTAACTAGTATTTATTGTCTAAATACAAAATGACGGTGTGAGAACGTGATCAATAAGGATCAAATCGATAGACCTAATCAATAACGTTAAACTAAAGGAAGAACCTTAATCTACTTTTGTGCTACCGTACCTAAATATTTCTAAGCCTACCCTAAAAACGACGAATTCGCCACGATAGGTCGCTACAGCGTCCACTTTCGATGTGCATGGCTGTGGCCTAGAAAATTACTGTAAATATTGCGATTTCACAATCTCGAATGTCTCGAGTTCATCAGAATTAACAATGTTTATTCCTATTCATTTTTCTTCAAAGCTTCCCTCAAAACTCACATCGCGTTCGTTTCCGTCGTTGTGCGACCACCACGACTATCCTGTTCGTCAACGGGGTGGTTCTTTTCGCAATTTGCCTCGTTTTTTTTCGGAGGTGCACCTTAATTTAGAGACATGCCGTAAGATTGTTACGATATTCTGATCAGTTTGTTCATCTTCACCTCAATATTTTTGATGAACGCCTTTAATAACGATGTAGAAATTAAGACATAAGATTGTTTTTATAAAAAAAAAAACGAATAGCGCACCATACATGGACTGAATGGTCAGAATATCTTGTGGCGTAAAAGACTGTCCTTCGACAAGAATCGGATACATCACGCTGTTCACGTCGCTGACATGCGGTAATCCAAGCGAATGCCCGATCTCATGGAGTGCCGTTGCATAAAGTAGCTGCGCTACAGAATATCTACCTCTATCCAATAAGTCCTCTTGTGTGTTTCATCTTTTTTTGAATATTCGTATTTATTGTTCTTACTAAACTAATTTGAAGCCTATTAGTTTCACCTCTCAATCTATTAGCTGTTAATTGAATGAGGTGATATCACTAACGTAAAATATGGGGGTAATTGGTAGGTAGTGAAATCACGTTGTAAGACGACAAGTGACTCGTTTGCTTGTAAACAAACAATCCTCATATCACTACAAGAAATTCTGATAAGTTCTTTTTTTACGAAAAGCACTTCTAAGTCATCAGTTATGACATTCTGTGAATGCTTCTTTCAATTACAGATTGAAAACGTCTTGTTTATTGTTGCTTCAACACCTCTTAAGAAGAATTACACATGGAGGTAAATTCGTTTCTAGTGGAAATATACCTTCTTACTAAATTAGAACGATTCATGAAATTGAGCAATATTTGGGAAAACACTCAATCAAAGAGCTTGTTTATTCACAATCTACTATGAAAGGGCTGCCAAAACATCTTTTATAAACGTTGAATTTCTTTAGTGAATTTCAAGTCTCTTTCTGTTATGGGGGCACAGTGGCTCAGTGGTGGAGGTGCCGCAGTGACACGCCAGCCCAACCAGTTCGCGGCCGCCCCCCAGGCCTACCAAGCCCGCTATCCCTCCGGGGTCTGTAAATTGGTACCAGAGGAATCTAGGTTAGATAACTGGCACTGACTTTGTGAAAAGTGGTCAACTCAAGTCATTGTATAGACCAGGCACGCTTTCACCCACCTCCACCATATCACGTTGAACATGAATGCGTTGACCCATTCCGCCACAAGGGATTGATCAACGCCAACAATTATCACTTATTATCTTTCTGTTATATCGAAGCTAATATTTTCACATAATCGATTAAATAAAAGGATTATCGTCAGTTGAAGATTTTCACGTCTTTATCTATCACATTTGACTCCGTTTCTATACTTTCTCATTAATATAAAAGTTGTATAATTTTAAAGCTATTTCATCACTTACGAGTCCAATGCACATCGTCATTAAAGTGAATGTCACCGATAAGACTGAATGGACTTTCATCATGATCGTACGATGGACTACGAGGAGGAAAAGCATGAGCTAATACAGATGAAGAGAATGGATAATCACAATGATGAGATCCGACCTAGTGAAAGAATTGAATCACCGATTTGTTTTATACATCTATTACTTTAAAAATATTCAAATGTAACGAAATAATGTAAGCAAGTAACATACAATCAGTTGTTATGAGGTAAACGAAATAAATAGCAATTGTAATAAGTAATTCAAACATAATAGTAGATAAGTTGAGAAAGGAAGCAGTGGTGAGGTAGCGATAGGAGGTGCCGTAGTGTTACATAGACGGTAGTTCTCATTCGCCCACTAGCTTTTGCAGTACTGACACTATTCGGAGTTTGGTGAGTTAATCAAGGACAGATTCGAATTCAATCACCGCTACGCTATGTGACGCAGTACGACGCATCCCACAAGGACTGATCAGTACCAAAACATGACTTTGTCGTTGCATAATCCCTCCCATACAAGTTATTCATTGCATAAAACTTTGTAGTGCAAAAAAAAAAAACGTAGCTGACTTTTGTATTTTGAATTTGAATGAGATTATCTATTCATTTTATAACTAACGCCAAATTTAATGTTAAGAATTGGATTTTGTAGTCGTTGAAAGTCGACATCAGCATACTTCATCCATTCAGTAAATGCTTTTGTGATCGTTACGTCAACAACATTCGCACCAAGATGACGTGACCCTGACGTCACCCTTAAAAAAATCAAAAGTCAAGAAATTACATTAAACATGTCAAGGTTATTATTTCCCTTATATATCATCTTAATGATTACACTGACGTGTGAAATCACCTCTATGATCTCTTCAAACTACTGAATAATATGTTCTCATATAATAATAAGTTGTAAGATAATATAATTAATTTATGCATATTAAGATTTTGAAACTCTGTGAGTTAAAAACCGTTGTTATGTAATATTCGTTCAAGTATGTTACTATGTTGTTTGTTTATTAGTTATATTAAGTAAATATAGCTTCTATTTATATGGCATCTGTAAACATCCTACAGAAGTTTTCCGAACGAACAATAAATAACCTTGCGACCTTTTCTATTTGGAAATTTTAGCGATTGGCGACAGATAGGCTGTTAAGAGTGTGAAAATTCGTCACACGTATAAGTTTGATATTCATATCGCATATTGAAATTTGAAAGATGTTCTTAAGGAAGATTAGAAAGAATTTAAAGAAAATCTTCCAGAATAACGATAAGATTATGAATATCGTGATAAAGATGAGTGATTTATGAATTAGTCGATGAACGGATGCGACTTCTGTTTCACATCTGGCACACGACGGTAACAAATACACTTCTCGTTGTGAAGCTTACCGTAAACTATGAGTTCAATCAATCGATTTTTTACCAACATTCAACACTACCCAGTATTTCTGCGAATCACGATCGATAGTGGTGGAATTTCTCCCTCAGATGTATTTCCATACTCAGATAACGCCGAGAAGAACTCTTACTAAACAATTCCTCTGATAGGCAACAGCGTTAAGGTGGTAGTAGAAACTTTGACGCTGAATGGAAACCAATTTTGTATATACGAATTCAAATTAGTGTTAATCTCTGGAGATTATGGAGAGATTATGGAGATCATTATGGAGATTTCTTACAAACATCATCATTTGATAAAAAGTTTTTTTCTCTCATGAGGACGGTTAGCTCTATTGAAATGATAACGAATGTAAAGCTGAACGACGGTAAGAAAAAAACACTTTCCTCTCTTTTCACTTACGATAATGGAGAACAACAAGAGAATAAGGCATCGATGTGAAGAAATCAACCTCAGAAATTGGATCAACAGATCATCACGAATATTTTGTTTCAAATAATATGTTGCTAAAAGTTTCATGGCCACAAATCATCTTGAAAGAGAATTAAACTCTGAGGGTTGAGGTAGAACTCAAAAAAGAAAACACATTAGAAAATCGACTCATTCCTCATATTCATATTAGATATGGAAGTGCCTATAGTAGTGATTTATGGCATTTGCCAATTTTGATGCTAGGATAAAAATATAGAAGCTTGTTGTAAAAAAAATTCCCAATATTGACTAAGAACTCCAATCGACCTTTAAATTATCTGTGAAATCCTCCAAGCTTTAACCTCGAAAAAAGTTCTGTAGACGACATTCCACAATGTGAATAAATTTAGTTGGGATAAACTACGCTGTAACTCGAAAAAATGAGGTTTAAGTCAAGTTTTTTTAAGGAATCAATACAATTGCTGGTTTGCTGATGAGGAGTGATAAAGGAGTTAGAATGGATATTTTGCTCAAACTTGCGGAATACTAAAACCACTAGATTTCACACTAGACCAATACCTATACCTCTTAATTTCACCTGAGTAATTATTCAAAGTCTAAGTGAAATCAATGAGCTATGGAAGAGCAGAACTCAGTGCTGTGATGTTATCAGTTCCAAAAGAAAAAACACATCAAAAATCCAGTTATAGAGAGGAAAATTCTAAATAATAAAAAGGAGAAACTCAGCTCTCATGAGTTCAGTCACTTTTTCTCTCAAATGTTGAAATCTGTCAAAATTCAGGTATGAAAAGACTGCACGTTATAAATTTGTGTCTATGAAGAAGTTGAGCTTTTTTATGTCGCCTAAGGGAAAATAATTGTTAAATGATAACACAAAAATAGTACAATGATAAATCCAAAAACAAATTAACATCATACAACTTTTTAACATGATAGAGTTGATATCATAGGAACACTGATATACACAGAACTCCGGACGGTTAAACCTCTAGCATTCCGAATTGCTGAGAACAACCAAATCATCTTCATTAGATAAACAAGAACTCTAGCTAACTACAAAGAGAGAGTCCTTAAAATGTAACCAATCAATAAAACATTCGAAAGTCGTTAAAAGAGAAAAACGTTTCGGATGATACTTGTCAATTTGTCGTGTAGAGGAGACGAGGAACATCTATATGAATAATCACCACATTTCGCATAACGTCTACGGTGACGACAACAACAGCAACAAGAACGACGATAGTGAGGATACGATAGCTCAACTCACTCAAGGAGGTTGTGATGACAGAAAACATCGAACAACCAACTGAGTAAGTCGAGCTCACGATCCTAAAATGAATCTAATACTGGGCGGCTCACAAAACGATAGGAGAAATAACACCAAGGGCCATCGGTGTCGAACAGATGGGAAGCAACAGAGAGAGAAACAGACACACCTCCGACGGACAGCCGTCCAGACGATCGTACACGCATAGCCAGAAGTTCGTTCATACGTTGTCAACTGCAATACGAGTTCCGCAGCAGGGAAAAAATCGATATATGTTGAGCAGTGAGCTAGAGAATTCCAAAGCTTTACAGCTTAAAATGTAGCAAAGAAATAACTAGAACACTAAAACTCTGCAATAATCGATTTGATTGAGGTCCAGAGAGGTAGAAGATACAAGCAGCATCCATGAAATGTTTAAACTAGCAAATGCTATAATGTTCCAATCATTATCAACGTCAATCGATTAGGAAAACATAATTGCAACGTATTCGTAGAAAAGTGTAGTACTGATAATTGTCATATTCCTCAAGCTTTATCATCAACGATGCTGTATCGTCACTTGTATCACATAAAGTCCGGCTCGATTAAGCACATCGAATGAAAATGGTTCTTCGTATTCAGAAGAAGCACAGAATACGTTTCATAGGAATCTTATTGAGAAGTGTGGTGTCTATCAGCAACTACACTCCCAATTTGTATTCCAGTGAAAAAGTTTCCTGGAACAGAAATCGATGATCCATTATAGGATAGATAAAACGCAACAGCTGATTATGATTAGCGCAACAAACGAATGAACGTTATTACTCAATTGAATTTCATTGAGGAAAATGTTAACGAGGACTGAAAATCAACAGAGAGAGAGAGAGAGAGAGAGAAGAAAGAGAGAGAGTAGAGAAAGAGAGAGAGAAGGAGAGTAAGAGAGAGAGTAGATAGAG
>KN716548.1:63088-76108 GCA_000816705.1 Dictyocaulus viviparus
AGATAGAGAGAGAAGAGAGAGAGAGATAGAGAGAGAGATAGAGAGAGAGTTAGTAGAAAAATAGATATACGATTTATAGCTGAACAATGTATTTGTTGAATATTTCAAATATGAAGAAGATCTGGAGGATAATTGGATGGAGTGTTAATTACTCAAATTATCGATTATTTTACAAATTTGTTGAAATGTCCAGTTGCAATAGCTTTCTTCCTCCCTCAGAAAAAATCAATATACATATATATCACAGTAGTTGTTAAGAATCATGTTACACTCACGTTCGATGAATGTTGAGAGCTTAAATATTGTCTGGTAACCATTAGGCTATTCCATATAACTAATCGATATTAGCATAGAAGAAAATCCCTAGCTAAACTATGTTGAACGAAACAAATAAGCAACAGAAAAAAAAACAAATAATGTATTAGGTTTACTATTGAAACGATGAAAACACAAAGTTCATGTTTTGTAATAAGGAAGACAAAAGACAGATCAACTATGTAATCAATAAATAATCTTTGTTCTCTCTAAGAATTCGTCTAAAAGAAAAGCATGTCGGCGTTTCTTTTTTCTCTCTGCTAAGAAAATGAAAAATCGAATACGTGCTGCTTCGTTCTTTCATTAATGGTGATGAAGCTGGTGCTGATGTGATGTGATGAGGTAGGTTTCTTTTCACTCATAGTTAGCAAAGAGGAACATATTTCTAATGAATGTAAGCTGTAAACACGTAGGCAAAAAATCGCTTCTAGAAACAGAGATACATTGCAGATCAATTCGTCCCAGTGTTTTTTTTTCCTCGTTGTTTTTTCCACGCGAGACGAAGAAAGAGGAAACACTACCTCATGCAAACAACATTTCACTTAGTAGATATAATCCTCTCAAAAAAACAAAAACCCTCAATATTTCCTATATGATAAAATAACTTTATTCCTATAATTTTACTATATGTCCTTTAACCTTTATTTCCTCATTTTATAGTTTTAAATCGTCTGAAAACTAATTAAACACTTTAAAATTCATCTATTGATTAATATATTATTATCGATTGGTTGTCCGTGATCTGTTATATGATATTGATTTATTGACGTGACTATTGATTTAACTTATGAATCGCAATAAAATCAATAATGGATAGTTATGACGTAATCTTATGAACTCACACTAACCTCACAATAACAAATATAACATTTGAAAAATGACGTATTTTTATATTAATAACGTAGTAGAAAAGTATATAATTAGAATAAATATAAAAATATAAGTGCATTAAGATTTCTATTTTGTTTCATTCATGAAATTATTCTTATTGACAGCTATGTAAATTATGCTTAAAAGACAAATTACAGAATAAAAATACTACACAAATAATAATTGTACAGGATAAATAATTCGTAGTACTTTCGTTTGAACTTTGATCACTGATATTCGACAGAACCACTGATAGCACTGATTACTTAGGCTTCTCAACCACGTGGTCCAAACGATTACGGTACTAACGAATTGAGCTGGTAATCACTAACTCAAATAATACACCTCCATAAACATCACTAGTAAGTTATAACCTCAATGCTATTTAAATGAATGTTTTCAATTATGCACTCATTCTCAAGAAGAAGATGAGGCCACAACTTGAATTTAAGCTTTCTAATCATACTGAACAAATGGTAATCCTCAATTTTTCTGACATAGGAAAATAACCTCAAGTTTTTTTCTTCCTAAGAGAGAGGATTTTTCTACCTCTAACAGACAGATCGTTTGTGCGAAATCCTTTCTTTTATTTGTCTACAAGTTTTCTTTAATCATATTGAACTGCAACTGTTGAGTGGAGCGAAGAGTTGCTGATTTAAGAAGAATTGTCGAGTGAACGACATAAACAGCTGCGAAACAGCTGTGGAGACTTGCCGGCAATTGTTTTTGCTAGCTCTGCCGGACATCAACAGATGACCATCGACGTACGCAACGTCGAACGAACGGACGCCGACGGATATGGACGGGCAGAGGGACAAACGGTAAGGAAAATAGCCGCGCAGGCAGACGAGAGTTGTCTTCGTCTTCTCTTTTCAAACCTTACACATACAGTTAGCGTTATGTAATTTCATATGAAGAACATTCTATGAAGTTTAACGATAAACAAGTAAACAACGACATTCAAAAAGCATTAAGAAGATTGTGAAGATGATTAGATTTCGATTTGAAAATGACAACTAGAAAAAAGTCTAGTTGGAATTCAGATCTCTCATTACCGACTATTGGAGCCAACGTAAAGATTATCGATATTGGACGGTTCTCATCTGATTCAGTTGAACCGTTTCATTAAACGATTTATGATATTGATTAGAAGTGTTTGAAGTAGCATGTAAATCAATACCAATCGATTATGTTATTTAAGTGGTCACCTTTCAGAGCTTTTCACCGGTAAAAATCATTAACATCAAAATTAAAGTTGAAAATAGCGAGGAAATTCAATGGTAGTGTTAATAAACGCGTCAATGGAACTCGTCAAATTTCAGGACTTAACTAAATCTAGGGCCAGTATCATAACGATGAATGCATACTGTTGAAGCACCAAAGAATTTGTATTTCCAGATGACCGTTAGAGAACGCACAACCCCAGTGAAGCACCAGTGATCGATAAATAAGCAATAACCTCATTTGAAAACAGAGTTTGAGGAGGAAAGAGCAAAACGGAGAAGTAATAACGTCAAAAAAAAACGAATTCGTCAGCAAAGTCTATTAAATTACAACCGTCGAGCAGAACACAAAATCAGATCTCGTACTGCAGATCGAAAAACATCTCGTCTGCAAGATACGAATGAATAGGTATCAGAAGCGAAACATAGACGAACTCATTTAATAACCATAAGAGAGGACAACAAATAAGCAGAAAAAGAATTGCAGAATGGTACGCGAGAATATGCAAGCGTCCTCTTGAACGACCACCTGCCAGATGGATGGACGTGTTCAGGACAACGTCAGGAAGCTGCATTCACGACTATCAATGATTTCAAAATCATACAATAGCTCGCGTCAATGTCACCATAGTAGACCACCACCAAGAACGACATTCGTGCAGTTGGAAACGAATGGAGATTTCTAGAGTTCGTACTACACACTAGGACGGGCTTGAATCAAAAAATATTCAGTAATCAAATCAATCGATTAATAGATCAATTGGTCAGCTGATAGCAAAACGATATCAGACATTATCATAAATGATATATAACGCTATAACTCTGTTGTGATTCCTCAAGATCAAAATGCATAGAATTCGTATTCAACGATAATATTTATATGATCTTCTGAAGTATACTGTAATAATTTCGGTAACGTAATACAGTATGCCATACATTTTAAGGTAGTTTGAATTTCCGTTTCGAAAATATAATTTTAAGAAATCTTATATTACAGTTATGGTACATCACGTTACAAATAATATAATAAAGTTTTTTCGAAATGAAAAGCCTCATTATGCTGCGAAAAAAATCAATACTCTGAGAAGCTTAGAAATTCAAGAGCAACGTTGAAACCATCAGTTCTTCATCGAGTCTGAATTTTGGAAGACTTTCTCTAAGACAATCAACTTCGTTACGAATTATCACTCATTATCATCATATGCTTATCACTTTCATATAGAACTTATTGTTATCCTCACGCTGTATAGGAAAGCGCTTAGAGAATCAAGCATTGTGATTTTAACTCAGCACAGCGAAACCTCCAAAGAGAGACTATTCCTATAGTCAAAAAATAACTCAAAATAACTCACAAAAAAGTGAAATTCTTAAATCTCCATTTCGGATTGATTGATCGTCTTGTACGAAGCCTAAAAATGAACTCCATCATATAGAGATCAAATAAAAACATAACTACAATAAAATACACTAGCAATTTTTTTTTCAGTTGAATATCCTAATGAATTTTCAAGGACCTAAGAATGTTATTGAAGTTTAAATTATTGATTTTTTTTGAATTTGTAATCATTCGATAACGATCCTTATTCCGTATTGTAGCACGATGAATTCACAATAAAAAAGAGGTCAATAGTTGTTTTCTTAGCCAAAAAAGAGAGAAGGGACCACGAGAGAAGTACCAATTTGATAATTTTTGGCATATATCTCGTCCAGACTTTCAATTTTCAGCACATCTCGTCCAGACTTTCATAATTAGACTTACAAGAAATATTTGTCAAAGTTAGTGAATCTGATGGAATTCTAGTGTTTTCGATGTAGCTATTCTATTACTGTTCGTTCTCTTCCGCTATAATTTTTACCTCTACAGCAACCTCGATCGAGATCAAACTGATACGATCGATTGCGATTTTTCTCAAATTTTTCTAACTTTTCAAAAATGCTGTTCATCATATGAGGTTCACAAGAGTCTAAGAGTTATTTTTGAACGAACATTTTAAAAAGCTGAAAAAATATTTTTAATTCAACTAGTAACACTATGCTAATGCTTTTGCTTTTATCATCGTGAAATCGCAATTCGAATACGGTAGTTAAGCGAAGTGGACGAAATGCATTGTGACCAATGCATTCGAACTCGCCCACGAATTTTCGCTTTTATCAAAAAGTATTCATTTTAAAATTTTTTTTAAGTAAGAAGTTGGAAAAGCAATGGATAGGCTTCATACCGAAGGACTAAATTCATCTTCAAAGAAAAAGCTGCTAGTAATATAATATTGAACAAATATTTTCTTTTGAAGTTTTCTTTCATTAATTATAACAATTTCAAAAAAAAAGCAAAGCTTTATCTATGAAATTATGATAATTAGATTTGTATTATTCAAAAGTAAACAACATTACGATTTTGGTTCATCTTTGACGCCACAACGCGGTTTTCTCATAATGTTTGCTGTATGAGCATCGAATTTGCCGGTTTCTGGTAAGTTGAACATTCGTTGGAATCGTTTCAACGCATTCGAAATCGCCTCAGGCGTCAATTGTGACTCAGCACCGCCGACAGGCAGATAGCCGAACTGACGTAGGTAATCAATCTGAAAAGGTTAATATAATAATCCTCACTTGACATGAATTAGTTATTCTTAAGAATCCTTATTGTCTATGCTGTTATACATCTGCTGGTTTATCTAATTACATAACGTCTATTATTCCATTTTGTGAGGTATGAGGTACACATCGATTCGGAGTAATATTTGCGTATTGAGTTAGAAATGGTAACACGTCATTGCGCATAGAAAAATCAAAAAAGAACTCCTATTTAATCTCAGTTCAAAATTATTATGTTTCCTTTCCATTAACTTTACCAGAAACTTTTGTAATTCATTACTGTATTATTAATATGGAGAAGCATTTGCCTCTGAGGGATGAGAGCCAAGCCCTCTAGCATCGCTCATGATAAGGTGGTGCTTGTTTGAATGTGAGTGAATACGTTGACCTCAAGTGGCCATACTTGTCAAGTCCATGACGCTTTTTCCTCGTGTATTAAGCTGATTGGTGCTGAATCGTTGTTACTAGCGAGCGAATAAAATATGAGTTACAAACATTACTCATCATTTTTTGACCAAAAATATTTACGTCATTATTTATGCTGAGTTATTTTTTGAGTGATATCCAGCTAAATGGTTACAGTATGCCTTATTTACAGCTTAAAGCTGAAATTTTAAAATACCATTGTATCTTATTGGATTGAATCTTTTTTTTTGCATAATGCCAACGTTGCAGCTGCAATTTTGTGTTGCAATAAAAATTGGTCATAATGCCTTCATAAGCCGAACATTCTTTCTGGTTGAAAGCGTCCGCTAAAATGAAGTGCCTCATTTTTTTTTCATGACAGACTCAATTAAAACAGTGAAACACTTTCTGCTTTCAAGCACTGTTCGCAACTCACACAAAGCTGATCAAAAAACCCAATCCTATCATACGTAACAGAAATCTAAGCTCAGCATCACAAAGATATCAACGCGACATGCTCTTCTACGAATTTAAGAAATGCTTCCTTCCAGATGGTTGACCACCTCCTGAACGTGGCTAGGAGATGTTCCTAAGATTTTCATGTCAACATGGAAACCTAACCAAGAGTAATTCTAAGGAAAATTGTCACCGTCTTGATGGAATAGAAAGACAAGGGAGGTGTTCTGATCCATAAAGACAGGTAACGATGCCAGTGGTGAACACGAAGAGAACGCTTAAGCAGGGTCATCTCAAAAATTCACAAAACCAAAGTTACACCAGCAAGTTTTATAATCGTCATAGTAATTTGATTTCTATCAACTATGATATATTATAACCATGGTATAACATATGTAATAACGCTGAGTTAGTCGCAAAATTTGGAACCCCAGGCGGGACTAGAGCCCTCCCCCACAGATATCCGGTCTCTTGTGGTTACCCATTATACGAATGCAACTAACTCAAATCATTACGGATATTATTCCAGCAAAACTTCGTCGCGCCGGTGTCACCATGTACGTGGAAAACAATCCCCATGGACGACACTTTGTTTTGATAACCACGATGAAGCCTTGAGATGCATAGAGGACGTTGACTGCTTGTGGTGGAGAGCACGAGAACGTTCCAACAGGGCTAACCAATTATTGTGCACGCTGGGCTCTGCCGCCTACGACGTCGAACGGACCACGGCTTGCGCCACGGATATTTGCGAATTCTTGCGGTCTTTACAAAATCCTCCCCACATATAACTGGCAAATAAAAGAAAAGTTGACCAAAAACCATGAGTTGTCAGTGGAAATACTGCAAAAATGTGTTCAATATGCTTCATTCCATCATCATTTCTAGAAGTACTCGGAACAAGGAAGTACTCGAAACAGGGTAAAGACCTATACGTGATCCTACCGCAGTTGGTCTTACTACGGCTGGTTACAAATGTTAAATGCACGAAATTTTTGTAGGATATTTAAAATAATAAAAATAAAAGGATAATTGGATGAAGCTTAACAGAGAACTAGACCGAGAAAACGTTGTCGGAAGTTTCGTAACTAGTTTGCAAAACGAGGAGTTGATACTGATTACATTCGCTACGATATGGAAGTGATAACGAAACAGCTTTGGACATATTCGTAATTTTATTTTTTTTGCAATGATACTATATTGTCTATAGTTGTGCTGAGATGGCCACAAAACTCGGAACGTCAGAAGGGACTCGAACCCGCACTTACAGATAACCGGTCCGCCGTGTGGATCCATTACACTATCAAGGTCCTTGCTCTACGAGCCCTCAGTGCTTCACTTATAATAAGTGAGTACCATTATCAGCACTCTCCCGTTAACGGGTACTATCTGATGAGCCGATTTCGGCATTGCATCCAGTTGAGCCGATGACTGCAGGATAACCCGAAATTTTTAGGAATATTGTTAATTTTATTTATTTTACAATGATATTATACTGTCCGTAGTTGTGCTGAAAGTGCGGGTTCGAGTCCCGCCTCAGGTTCCGAGTTTTCGGCCATCTCAGCACAACTATGGACGAAACAGCTTTACTTTAAACTGTTTTGTCTCACGACTTTATTAGGAGACCCTCATAAACCCTTCACAGGGAAACCACCCGATTTTTCCTCTCGGAAGTTTCGTTTGCGATAGAAATCGTAAGAGGCGGCACAGTTCCTGAGCTGTATGAGAAAATGCTAACTTCTTTGGAACTGGCGACTACTAACTATTGCAGTATCCTCGCATGCCATATGATAACATCCTTCAGAATGAATGTAACTAGATTAATCTGATAGATCTTAAATTAAGAAAAAAACCAAATTGTATGAATAATTTGCAGTTCTATGAACACAACGAACGTTAGGGGTCACAGATCATTGAATTTAAACAGACCTCTAAATACGCGCTCACCTCTTCAACCCGACAGTTCCACCAGTATTTTACTGCACAACCGAGATATGTATGGATATCAAGACGTCGGAAGCTTTACGATTTACACACTGACCCAGGTATTCTCACTATCTACTTTTGGAGCACGCCAGGAGTTGACAGACTTAAGGGTATACACGTAAGAAGCGGAGACTAAATAGAATATTCATACAATGTGAAAAGGAGCGACATATGGGCGAGAAAGCTGTAGAATGATAGCTGATGGGATGCAAATTTTCTACTGGGCGACCACCTTGGATTGTCCTCTTCTCATTATCTAAGGCTAACGTTCTCCTGACTAAAGTTAGGAGTCTGTTTTCCCAGCTATTGACGATTACATCATGATGGAATGGGCATCGCTGGTGTTATCATATTCCTAGAAGATCGTCACCACCACGACAATCGAAAAAAAAAAACTAGATTGAAAATCGCTGGTGCCCCCATAACGAGTTATGAGGTGTCATTCATCCACGAACATGTTAATTTTGTTCCTATCGTCTTCATTTTCTACTACGAAGTAGAAGGGTAGAGCTTCGACAAAATTGCATCGTCTTCTAAATGAACGTGCACGAAATCTGCTGTTACAATCTTCCGAAGTTACATGTTAATATGAGAAGTACTACACAAAACTTGTCGCCTCCAGTTCGGAGGTACTCAGCATTCATCTGATTCGTCCGAGGAGCTGAACTGCGTTCCATGTCCTCAATATATCGCATCCTCAGTATGATTATTGTGTAGTGTACATTGACTGCTCTAAGGTAAAACTCGTCTCAACTCCTCTTTTGTCTTAAACGCCGAAATACAGCTTTTGCACGACGATTTAACCAATAAAAACTTTCGGATGTATAAAATGTGAACGACGATTGTACACAAATATTTTGATGTGAGGTATTCTACTTCCACTCCTGCCTGTTGTATGCATCCAGGCATTCAAATTCGCCTAATATATAATTGTTTATTATCCTGTACAAACAATTCGGATATCAGGTCTGAAGAGATGGTATGACTGCTTCGTCTGAGGTAGAAATCAAGGTTCCAACAGACAATATGAGGGACATGTTATTCCAATTTCTTCTACAGGTCACATCATCAATTGTGTCGTAACAACAAAGAATCCATTCTCTCATGTTTGATTTTTGCTACTAAAAAACTCATTAGTATTACATTATGTGCGCATTATTCAAGATTAAAGAGACGCATGGAGCAGCGGTTAAGTGGCAGCTGAAATACGCAGTTCCAAATCAGGGTTCGCAGCCGCTCCCTTCCGTCGGCACCTTTAAAAGCAGCCATACCTCCGAGATCTGTGAATCGGTACGAGAGAGAACTGTGTAAAATGAAGATGATGAATAGAACTGATTTGGTGAAGGGTGGTCAATTTACATGTTCTCTAAACTCGCATTCAATCAACTCTACAACATCACGACGAACACGAATGTGTAGGCGCATCCTGCAACAAGGATTGATCAACGCCGATGCTTAGCTTATCTTAATTCAAGACTAAATGAAAAACGCCACATCTCAAATTTCTTCTTTTTATCTCCTAAATTACTGTGCTAGGAAGCGGTTATCATTCGACTTAAGATCACTACTCACTTTTATCCTTATTAGTTGAGATAACGATTCAGCTACTGTAACATTATGTATAAAAGATGTTACAATTCTTGAATCGGTGGATCATGGTAAATCTCCTCTCTCACATGTAACCTCAATATTTAAACTCAACCAAATTAGGTATGTTATAAGCGACTTGGCTACCGTAATTCGTTAAACCATAGTTTCACAAAATTAAGTTTTTTTTTCTGAGGTTTTGAGTTCGACCTATGGTATCCAGTTTTACGATTAACTCAGCATTGTTAAGGATGTAAGTATACCATAATAACTTATCATAGTTGATGAATAATAAATTAAAGTACCATGAGGGATTACAGTAATTTTTCTTCTGATTTTCTTGAAATGTATTTTAGAAAGTCTTCATTACAGTTATTGATCTACAGTTTTTGATATGTTTGAAATGTGCTTAACAACAAATATTAACAACATAAAACTCATGATAAACTGGATGAAGATCGAATACCTCACGCAGAGAGGACTTTAGTGCATCGCATATTACACTCGTAACCACAAACAGGTGTGTCTAATAAAGAAAAGGACTTCGTAGAAGAACACAAAAAAGACCGAACGGACCTGATAATTACGATTAGAGTCATTTTCAAAAGTAGAGAAGTGTAATAAGGAGGGAGGAGGTTAAGGATTACTTTGCAAATCTTAGTGAGGTCTTTTTATCAATCTTAGAACTAACTAATATATCGTGTTCTTCTTAAGCAATAAGGTCTGTCTAATTTCATTTATAAGGATTTTAAAACAGCTCATCTTTAATTTACAACGTATTTGAATACATTCGTATGCTGAATCGCAGCGAAGAAACTCTGAGTGATTTGGTTAGTTCGGCTTCATCTGTCGAACTAATTCTTTTCAGTGCTTACGTCGATGTACTAATTATCCATGACGAATCCATATCGTACAGAAGTGAAGTGTTAACAAGCTGTACTTTTACGGTCATCATGCAATCGCAATTTAAATCTAAATTTTTTACCGCCAAAACGCATAGTTGTTCATAGGAACTATTCCAATCGATATCCATATTTTATTCTTGGATAAAGCTCATCATTCAAAAAACAATGGTCCCAGCATACTGACCACAACAATCTTGAAAAATCCACAAGATGTTGGACATTTTATTGAAATGAGTCATCTAAAAAGATTTGCATATGCAATACCTCGTTTTGGATTTTACCGTAGTTGTGCGTTCTAAAATGCAAATTTTTCTTGTCGTAATCTATCACTCTTGTCATTTTGTTGCTTGAAATGATTACATTTGCATGCTAGCAATGAAAATTGCACATTATTTTCCATGTACTCTTTGATCTTCTGAGACGACCTTTTTGGGAACACAATGAGTACAGCTGGACCTGTTGAGTATAAAAACTCATTGAAACACTGAACAAAGATTGTAGAGAAAGAAAACAGAAGTCGATAATGAGGGAAATAAGTGGAAAACGGCAGTGAAAAGTAGCACTCTTCTATTGAGAAGATCACTCACTTTTTTTTTAAACCTTGTACGCTAAGCAGATATGTAAAATGATGTGAAAAAGCGTGAAGAGACAGAAAGACAGCTGTGTGGCGTTAAGATTTTTCACAGAAGCAATTCAAGAAACCACCTGTTTACACACCAATAATGTCGTCGATGATGTATGATGATGAATAATGATGAAGCTTATCTTATATCCTCTAATGTCGTCGGTGGATATGGTTGGCAGATGGGTGCGTTATCGAATTAGGAAATAACTCACACCTCTCCGAAAATATCATTTCCACGATTCCATGGAATATACCGGATAATCCCATCACATACCATAAAAGTGTGACAATTCTAGATAGTTTCACGCCTTCATGTTTAAAGTTATTCAGACTTGGATAAAAAACACTGAGGAGAGTTTTGTGCTAAGCTATACAAACACCGCCATAGAAGAGAACGAACTCGATTCGCTAAGAAATACGGTGAATGTGGATTTCCGGCTAACTTGTTGAGCTTTGTGCTTGGAAAAGTGGTAGGTGAAACCATACGCGAAGTTGAAGCTGTGTTAGGATAAAAGGGACGAATTAGCTTGGAGGAATGGATCACGTTAGGGTTAGCTGATCTTATTCAGACCTTATTACAGTCGGTACATTTATTATATCTCATTATATCATATACATTTATTTATTTCGAAATAAAATCATTTCTTTTTAAAGTTTTCAAGTCAAGAAAGGTAACGTTGCCAATGAACGAGATCTTAGACAAAAACTCACTTCTTTGCAGAGGATTTTGAATAGCTTTGAAATTTGAGGAATGAATGAGTATGAGGGTAGGGGGAAGAGTTCTACTTTATAGAGTGCTTTGTAATGATTTTTATAATGAACGAATAGAAAAAAGTTCTTTCATCCATACCTTATCTAATGTTCTGCCGACGGATAAAAAGCTGAAGAGAAGCGTTGTGATGAAAAACACGAACTGCGTAATCATTACGAAATTCGTATAAATCGTTAAGATTGCAAAAGTACAGAAATTTCGTTTAACGATACTGTAACACAAAGAACGTTCAATACATTAGGCAACAGGAGTGACGACATTATGCATAACATACAAATGAATTTTCTTTCAGTTACGATTAATGTAGACAGTTGTTGAGTATAGAAGAAAACAATGAGGATCAAACCTATAGTAGATGAAAATCTAATTAATTGTAGGTAGTATACTTTGTAAAAGCTCCAATCAAAAATATTGACCTATTATGAATAAATCGAATACATACATGAGTTATTTGTTGAGGGAAATCAATCGACTGCTTGCATAAATGGATGAATGAAAACAGCTGACAAACATAAAGAGAGATAGTAAATAAAAATAAGTATGAATGAGTTAAAATAAGAAATAAGGGAGAGGTGAGAAGAAAATTAGAAGCAACATTCAATTGAAGACAACGTGATAAGCTGATAATTTTGTAGTATATGGTAATGATATCAGTGGTTTGAATAACTAATAGTTAAATTTTCTGAGTAAATTATACGGTAAGCAATTCCTTAGATGAGATATCATATTGATTCATATAGATTCACAATGATCAAAAGAATTGAAGTGATGTAATAAGTCAGAGTGTAATCCACAAACACCTGACCGCAACGGTGGTCATTAGAACTTGCAGACGTTTTCTGAATGCTGCTAAGTTAATAGTGATGGTGATGGTGATGGTGGTGGTGGTGGTGTAACGTGTGAAAACGTTTCGATGTAGATGATAATTGACGACGATCAGTGAGTTAATATTCGACTGCACATCAAACTCGTTAAACTCAATGAGGATATAATAACAACGTACATCGTTAAGCATGGTGTATAACTGAGTTGTAAAACCAGGCAATGTAGTGGCCAAAGTAGACAGAAAAAAAAACAGCTTCTTAAAGTTTGCAGATGTCAAACAGCCGTGTGTGTGAGTGAGTGTGAGTGTGAGTGTGTCTGATTGTCCAGTAAGAATTGTTTTATTGAAACACGAGAAAAAAATTCATAAGATAAATGGTGAGAGGGAAAAAAAAAACGGACTGGTGTGATCAATGAACAATAGAAATCCGTAGACGAATTGATTGATTACGGTATTCG
>KN716548.1:78296-95054 GCA_000816705.1 Dictyocaulus viviparus
TTTAATCATTCTTTAGTTATTTTATTTTATTTATTTTAATGTTTTACGATTGTTCAATGATCAAACACTGTCGATTTTATGAGGAGCTCAGCTTCTTGATGAGATTGAGGTTCCGAAAAAATAAATATTACTAAATGAATCAATATATTCTCCTTTTTTGTTATGAATGAGTGCAATCGTTCAGGAATGTGGCATTGCACGCGAACCTCATTAAGTATTAAGTAGAGTGGAAATGAATTAAATGTGCATGAGGACATACTGAAATAAACTCCACCTCAAATCGATCCTTAATCAACTGATACCTTTAATTCCCTAAAGCAATTCTACTACTTGGTCAATGAGCTACTTGGATAGCCTCTTATCACCCGTATTGCGATCTCCAACAATTCACTATTGGTTTTTTCTGGTGGAAGTTTTCCATTTGACTCTGGAACGTCCTATTTCGTAATATTGAAATCGTTAGCTGTGAGTAGAGCTTCTTGTCTGTTCGCCTAGAACACGCCCACCGATCTTGCAGGTGGTCGTCCGTGAGGGCGTTTGCATCCTCTTGGGTACCATTCTAAAGTTTTTTTATCCATTCGTCTTCCTCTCTTCTCACTATATGACAAGCGTATCAATGTTTCGCTTTACAAAGTATTCCTTTGGGATATTCTAAGCAAGATAATTTTCGGGGGTCAGTACTGCGAAGTACGGCTTAATGTTGTGTTTACCGGTTATATTCAAGAACACTCCTTTCAAGTACCCTGTGAGTAATTCAGAATAGTTTTGAGGTGGTTGAAATATTAATCCTAGCCTCAGACGCATAGTAAAGCATTGGTGAAACTGTGCTCATCAAAATGATGAGCATGTGTTTTTGGCTCTGCTAATTTATCAGTGACCTTTTTTGAAAGTCCTAACAGGTCCGTACTGCTCTCCTTCTCCTGCAGTTCATCTTTCATATCGTTCTTCATGTTCATTGATTACTCAAGGCTTACATCAAATTCGGATACTCCTATTTTTTATAAGAATTTTTAACACGAAAATATCATCTGTTTAATATAATAGCATTTCGTTGACACCTATGCAATATTCTAATTTATCGAAGAATGTTTTCGTATTTTCTTCCTGTAAAGTAAACAAAAAAAAATGTAAACAACAACAAATGTCAACATGAAATCCACATTCAATTGGTATATCGATTTCTATGCTCTACTTGTTAACAGTGCTTCAAATATTTTCATATTATCATATTTTATCGTGATATAACCGAGAGGAAAATAATGGCTAACGCTTGAATACGAAGAAATTCAAGAGAAAAACGTCAGTGATGAGGATGAGGGAAAATGTATTGATATCAATGAATGTGATTTCATTTCAAGGTAACTGTTTTTCAATGTCGTTTTGGTAATTTCGTGACTCAGAGGATATTGATTGGTAGGCTGGTCGATTACTGCACAGAACCGTTCGGAAAAAAGAAGAGCACTCCTACAAAATTAGTGAAAATTGAGGTCGAACTCGTGTGCCATTGAATCTGCGAAAAAAAAGACCAGACAAGTTTTCTAGTAATTTCTAGTGAACGTTTTACTGAGGAAAAACGATATTCCATAGTATACAATATGAAATACTGCGATACCTCTGGAGACTCAATGATTAAGCTTTTGCCTGTATCTTTAAAAGATAATTTTCTTAAGTGGCCAGAGGTAGTTCGATATTTTTCCGCTACGATTTCCTCAAGAATGTTCTTTTGTTTGACCCAGATTCCTCTGGTACTTATTTACCGACCCCGCAGGGATGGCGGGCTTGGTAGGCCTGGAAGGCGACCACAAACTCATTTGGACCTCTGTGTTATTGCTGCACCTCAAGCACTACGCCCGCTTTTTTAGATGAAATACTTATTACATTTCATATAATCAATATTGTTACAAATTCAAGTAATCGATTTTTTTTACATTTTATTTTCTTTTACATAATGTTTAGGAATATTATTTTCTATCCATTTCATTAGTGCTCTAAATCGAAACAAAAAACAACTGTATTGATTTTTTTTTGAGTCTCATAAGTATACGACAATTTCATTGATTGAATACCTTATAAAATTGAGGATTTAGAGGTACACTCTTATAAATTAACGAGATTTTTTTTAACAAACAACAATAATAATAATTCTTCTAAAAATTTTCCTTTTTGTTTCTTTTTTTGGGCTCTTCTTTTTCATTTTGTTACTCTCATAATTTTTTCGTGTTTATTTGTTTTTTTTTCTTTTTGAAAATAATATTTTTTCTAACTTCCTATCGATTCCTGCCGACTAGAAACGGCTTACTCAATTATTTTCTTCTGACTCGATCTGATAATATTCACTCACTCAATCTGAAATATATTAAAATGTGAAATCTTAGAAAAATTAGTTAGTTAGAAAACGATGCGAATGAGTCTAATCGCTTACAATGATATGTATATGAATCGATTTTTCCTCATCTCATAATGTGAAGTTAGTGGTCAATAATGAGTAGAGTAGAGTTCAATTAGACGTACAGTTCATCAAAAATTTTATTAAGATCTAACTATCAACCATTAAAATCTATCAAATTAGTGCTGAAATTTTGATCATCGAGCATTTTTAAGAACATTTTAAATGTTTGTTTGATATTTTTTCCTCATATGATGCAATCACTGAGTCAAATGAACTCCTAACAATGTGTATATCACTTCTTAATCTATAGGATCACTAAGTGAATTTTCTTTGGCTTTTAAAAATGGTTTTATTACCTATCGACTGTGACATTGTAATGGTGTGGTCTTGATCTTCCATGTAAACGAGTTAGTCACCAAACTCTGGGACTCACTAGAGCTTCAAACAAGTATCTTATAGAGTTGAGGTACTGGTCTATTGAGTCCAGCCCTATGAATTATGAAGTTTTGTACATAACTCAGCTACGTGGGATATCTTCTGGTATTAACCAAACATCTTCCTTGCTTATCCGACTAACAGTATCGATTTTGCACACGAATGAGACAAATTGAGAACATTTGAGGAAGAAATCGCTGAGTTTATTTACGCATTCATAATATATAAAATAAACAAAATCTTTACCTCCGAGGCCAAAAAAAAAGGTACGCCAGTCAAATTCTAACAAATCAATTGAATGAATGTAGAAAATCAATTTCTGCTCGAAATTACATATAGAAAATTTGTTGGTAGTTAAGTGGTAGAATGTTCTCCTGCCACGCGGTCAATCTAGGTTCGACTTTCGGCCAATATACCAATGAAATTTGTGTTATAGTAGCGCTGTTCGTCGATGTGGCTACGCAGGTTTTTTGATTGATCAAGTAGTGTTTGAGAGTGCAATAAACATTGTTGAACCGTACTGTCCTTGACCAAGTACCTCGAAAACGAGTTATCATGAAACCTCAATTAATAAATAACAACTACAACATAACAACAACATGATAACACAAATGGGGTTACCATAGAATTAAGATACAGATGGATAAGATAAGATAAAAGGAGGAGTATGGATATCACGAAATGGGATTGCAGAATAAATAGTGCTTCTTCGATTAAGAGCTTTACTTTGGCGGGCCTTGTAGTGATCAATGCTAAGGCAAATGCTAAATATGGAGAGCCTGGAGTTGATTAAAGACCAGTAACTCAATAACATATGCTTAGGATCTCAGTGTTCTAACAACGTTATGGAGGCGCAGTTGCACAGTAGTGGAGGTGCCACGGCGATACGCCGGCACAAACCGCCCCTGGGCCAATCAAGACCGCTATACATCCAGAATCGTATAATTAGTACCAGAGAAATCTGGGTAAGATAACTAGCACTGACTTTATGAAGAATGGTGAACTCAAGTCACGGTATAGACCAGGCACGAATCCAACTACCTCCACGATATGACGTTGAATACGAATGCTCAGGCGCATCCCAACACAAAGGATTGATCAACGTCAAAGCTATCTTGTTTCATCTAGCAACGTTATAATGAAGCTTAACAATGAAATCATTCATGGTTAGTTAAACAGTGAACAGTGAAACATGCTCGATAGTATGTATGAGGAACAGTTGGGAGATTGGACATCATATTTATTATTTATTGATCTATCATTAGAATTTTATCAATTCTGTGATCTGGATGTATTGTAGATAGAGAATATTCTAGGTGATTAACAATATCTCTATACAATTTGGAGCAATAACACATTTTCTATACCTATTCAATTCACCTATCAGAACTCGACTCGGTTATCTTTTCATCCTTTCTTTCGTCTTTTTACTAATCACCTCACTTTATGATAATCATTTTGACCCACTGATGTTATTATAACTGAATTTTGAGGTTGCATTCTCCTGAGGGAGTTCGATCATAGCGACTCCCCTTACAGAAGATGCCTTCCTTTTGATTTTCGACTCAGAAATGATAATTTTTTTATCTTTTGATTTTACTTTATCTAAGCTTTTGATGCATGAGAATCCTTTAAAACTGTGAAATGGTCATTTTTTGAACGTTTTTTCCGGGTATTATCAGGAACCACTGGCTAACTCTGAGGTGAAATGAGGTCAAGAAATAATTTCATCTGAAAGTTAGTGTGAAGTGATTTTAGTTAAGAAGAAAAGCCTAGCTTATATCCATCAGTCGTATTCCAATATATCGGCTTTATTTTTTGAGAAGGACAACCACGTGGCGTTCAGTTTATTAACTCTACAACATTTCGTTCGTAATAATTATACAGAAGATGTTTATTCATGTAATTTTTCATACGCTCCTCATCATCAAGTAGTAACTAAAGGTTACTGTAAATAAATGTTAGAAGAACTAAATTCATTGCCTGTAGGTAGTACCTAAGTAAAAATTTTCATTTTAAGAAATATAAACATAAGTGCACCTCGTTTTCAATCTTAATTACTTTTCTCATGAAGCGATTTTTGCTTTTTCCTCATTTCTTGCTCATTATGGTTCACTCCGTCGTTCAATCCGTCAATGACACTTTTTGAGGAAACAACAAAGTTTCAAAATAGAACGTCTAATTGAAAGAAAAAAAAACATATTCGTAATTTTTTTTTATTTAGTTGCATTTTTTGCAATGATATTATAATGTCCATAGTTGTGCTGAGATGACCGCAAAAGTGCGAGTAAGTGGGTAAGTGCGGGTACGAGTCCCGCCTGAGGTTCCGAGTTTTGCGGCCATCTCAGCACAAAAAAAAACAACTTTGGTACTTATGAAGCATTTGAGTCACATAACTTATTTGTTGAACAATTTGATTAGATATAGGTATAATAATAATCATAGCGAGTCCTTATTCAAGTAGATGATCTTCAACTACGATACGAAAAATTTCATAGAGCCAAATCAGATCACTCAAAAAAAATACAGACAAGAGGCAAGTTATTAGTAAAGGAATTTGTACATACAACAGATAATCTGTCATATCATTATGAAGGTGATAATGAAGAAATTTGAGGCAATTCACTGTTTAAATGACGTCATCTTTTTGACGAAGAAGAAGACGACCGGAGAAGAAAAGTATTGCCGCTAACGAACCAATGCAGGCGATTCCAAAAAGTACTCTATAATGATAAAGCCTTATAATTCAGGCATATCAGAACAACAAGTGTTGTTGTCCACGATTTTCCTCAATATCTATAAAAACTCCACTGTTCAGACAAATCGTACTAAACGTTAATATTAATGCTAAGCAGAGCTTCAGTTACTCTATCGAAAAACGAAACGATGATCAATCGTAATAAAAAAAAAAGTAGATCGAAAGAAAGAAGAATAAAGCTCGTCATGGAAAAATCTTTGTGAACTTAGTCCTCTTAGATGAGTTACATATTTGACTTCATTCTTGATTTTGGAGGTGAAAGAGTACATATACACTGATATGCACAAACTATTCGCGATCATTTTGCAAACTTTTCAAGCTTCCAGATAAGGTTGTACTCATTTACTTGACTCAGAACGATAAAACGATTCATTTGACAAGTGTAAGAGTTGAACTGGCAATCGAATTCACATAATACTGCAGCACTCTTCAGCACTGCACTACGTGCCCTCCTCATATAACTTCAATGTTTAAGAAACAAAAAAAAATATGTATGGAGGGATATAACTTACACGGCCCATGTTTCAAAATGAAAGCAGCACTGATAAGGATTGTCATCACAACAAGCGTAATAGTGAAGAAACGAGTAACGTGGACATCTGAATTTTATTACGTTATGTATAGACAAAATTATTCCCAAGAAGTGACAAAACTAAAGCATAAAGAAAAATGAGGAAAAAAATCGATAATTACCGAGTCTAAATGGAATATTTGTTGTAAAAAATACACATATGATGAAGATAGAAAAGCTTGCATAAAAACTTAAAGAGTAGAATGACGAAAAGTAAAAAGTGTTAAGGGGGAAAAGAAAGGTAAAGAATGAAAGAATGATAAATTGATATTCTACATGACGTCATTTTTCTGTTTGTTACATCGAAATTATTAGGAGGTCGCATGAAAAAGACTTTGTAAGGATCTGAATGTCATGCTTGACACCATCTCTCAGGTGAGGCGTAGGTTCGTTTTTAGTTTAAGCCTGCTTATAAGGCGTACTATAGGATCAAATTTATGTTAAAAATAAAGAAAAGCTGTAAGCTTCATTCAAAATATGTGATTTTTATTTCACGTCATTCAACTAAGTAGAACTTTGAGTGCCATACAAACTGAGTACTGTAACTCTGTTGGTATGGAAATACAATACACTATTTGTAACTATTCGAACTAATAGTTGAATAAACCAACTTTTGTTTATTTGTTTATTTACCATAATCAATTTGTTTTTGATTTATAACTCTACACTTAACTACATATGAGAGGAACTCCAAACTCCAATGTTTTGGGTGATGCGGTAAATAAATAATAAACAAAATTGATATGAACAAAACATTTCAAGTTAACGATGATTCCTGTAATGACTTACTCTTCTCCTAAACGAAAATCGATAGTTTCTAGTGGTCCCACGGGTGCAAATGGACAAGCCCATACTGATGGAGTCGCTTCTGTCGTTGTCGTCAACAATAACGTCGTCAGAAAAATCATTAATGTTTGCTGAATATCAAATTGATGAGAGTTGACGTAGATCATTGAAATACTTGAAAACAAATAAATTTAGTACAATAAGATGTAAATCAACTGTCAGCTTTATAAATGAAGAAAAATTTTACTGAGGTCATTGATTTACCATTCGTGAGGTCCATGAGTGATCTCCCAATAAAGCATTCAATGATTCACTTTATTAATCACAGCAGCAATTTTTCTAAGTAACAACAGAAAAGGCTAATCCATTATGCAGCTCAAAGTCTCGATGATTTGCTCCAAGTCACTAGAGTCTAATGGATCAATGGATCTAATGGATTGTCATTAAGAATAACAATTTACATAAAACCTCAACTGAGGTAGTGTCTTACAAAATGACCTTAATAACTAAATGACCTGATCAACTTGTGTTACCACATTTAGTAGTGGTTTGGTAACGATAATATAGCTCATTATTGTCAAAATAAGACGACTTTTGACCTATTGGAACTCTGCGATGAGGGATGAATATTTCAGTGTCACCTCTATCGGTTGTTCTAAAATTTTGAGATCACCTAAAAGATAAGGGTAAGCGTGGAAGTTCTAATGGACTGTATTTTCCTAGATCTAATACTGAGGGAAGCATTGAGAACTTACAGACAATAAGCAAAAAAAAAAGATGAAATAAAATGAATTGAGAATGGAATGAAAAAATATTATGGGGTGTTAAATTAGAAAAATTGATCTATGGCAATCGATTAATCAATTCAGCGTTGATTTTAATGATTTCTTCTATCTCCTGTTATAAAATACAAAGTTGAAAAATTTCAATCAATAACAATATCATAGAATAATTACAAATTTTACTTTTTATTTTACTGTAAAATAAATAAAACTATTAAACTAAATTGAATATTTTAGAAGTATTTTTGGTTGATTTTGTAAAACAAAATAAAAAAAAAGAACGGCAATCATAAATATTAGTTGAATATTGTAATATTCACTGAGGTAAATGAGTCAAATCTTAACACGGTAAGATTTTTAGGTCAGTTGCTTGATTCTAGAATCATTTGAAAAAAAAAAGCCCTGACAGATATGGGTTTGAGACTTTTCTTGAGGTGCGCGCATAATTCAAACTCAAAATTTTCGAGAAGGAAAGGCTACGATAAACAAGAATTTTTTTTTCAATATTTTTAAAAGAGTTTTTGGAATTCGTGAAAATTTGGATGAAAGTGTTCTATATAATGACGTAAGAACGACAGCCGTTTATCAAATCAGTACTGTTTATCATTACAGTTTATTCAGATAATAATTCACCAACCTTTAAAGGATAGAAGGCTCGATTGACGGGGCACAGACTCGAACTTCCGTGTGCGGTGGTGTCAGCCGTGCATGTCACTGTAGCCCCTCCTACCATTGCGCTATGCGGACCCTATGATATAAATACCGTATCAATAATAATCACGTTTACAAACGTTTTTAGATATTCTGTTAGTAAAATTGTATTTGATTAATTTCCATATAATCATACGTCTTCAGTAAAAAAGATAACATATTAAAATTACAAGTACAAATTCTATGGCAGTAATTAAAAGTTTTTGAATATAATTTTTTTCTAAGATCAATACAAATATGATAAACTATTTTGGAACACTTCCAAAAGTAACGACGTCCATAATGACGAGTAAAATTCATTGAGGTAGTTTTTATGAGGTAGTTTTTATGCGAGGAAAGGAAAGAATTCCGCCTGTTTATTATTTTTTTTGTTGGCTTCGTTGTAAATAGAATAAGGTATTCAGATGATCAATAGAAAAATTATACGGTAACCAGTTTGAGGTACGAAAAATTGTCGAATAGAAATCGGATGGCATAATAAAACGATTACGTATGATGATTACCATCAGAACAAGTTATCGTACAGTATTCTCAAATAGCGGTTAAAAATCCTGGAAACAAAATCGATAACAGATCGATGATCATCTCCTTCCTCATTGAAAATCATTTTTTTTTTCAAAAAGAAAAACAAAAGAACGCTCATCGTAAATCGAATTCATTCACAAATACACTTTGATCTACGGATCAATACACATTTTCATTTTCATTAAGTACTGCTATATATTTACATGATATTATTTTATATTATTTATCTTACATTATATGTAGCTTTCATTTCTAGGATTTTCAAAAATTACATAGAAATATAACAAAATAAGTTATAGACGTCTGAAATTTCTGCAACAAAAAAACTAATGACATTCTGTTTAATAAAGAAAAATCAAGCAGTACTGTACTTTCTTCAACTGGTAGTACCATCAAAACTATTTCTACAATGGATAGAATAAATATTAGTTTTCTTCTTTCCCTTTTGACCAACTTTGTTGTAGCAATTCTTCCTACTTCCCATCCATTCACCAACAATAAATCACCACTCAATCCAATGATCATCACATGTATCATTTATAACACTCTGATAGGATGGAGGTATAAAAGGGCCCTAGCCTTTCATCCATACTTTTTCTTCTCTTCCTTTCATCGAACTTCTCTTTGTCGAACTACTTTCAATAACCGCCACCGTCTTGATGAAATAAAGTCACATAGAGCACAACCCTCTAGTCTTATGAAGACCGATGACCGCTTGTCGTGAAGACCATGAGAAGGCCTAATCTGGATCCTATGAGGAATCCAAGGAGGTAAAGCTATAACAGCGAAACAATCTTGCATCAGAGGATCAAAACGCAGAGGACCACCACTATAGGCTAGCGTGATAAAGAAACAAATAGAAGATTGCTGAGGTCCGCATTACAAGTGAAGTCGGGTCATCTAAAGATCAATATGAATAAGGATAAAAGCTGGAACGCTAATAAACGCTGTCCTTCGCACTTATCTTCTATATCATGGAGGTGGTCGAATGCAGCTCATGAATTTTCTTATGACAATTTATCTTCATCCTAACATACTTATTCTACCGTACTATTGTGGCAGGAATTCAGTTATAGGACAGGATGGAAAGGTCAATAAGCCTGCAAGCAGATCCAAGCATGCGTATCATTACGGGTGCTTCTGGCCGCTGTCCTACACGCACTGAGTCAACCGTAAAACTTGAAACCTCAGGCGGTTAACAAGTTTTGCTATTAACTCAATACTGAAAAGCATTCGTTTACTCATGGATTTTGGTGGTTTTTCGTGAACAACAAGTAATGTTTATTATTATTTGTATTATATTTATATCGAAAGTCCATTATGGATTTGAAAATATATCAAGGTTCTTGGATGATTTTTTGCATTAAAATTTGTCACGACGATAAAACTTGTGATAAGCCTGCAGATCTATCTACCTCGGATGAAGAAGCTCGACTTCTTAACGTTTCAAGAATTCAAGTAGAAAATCAACACATGAAAGTTGAGGACAATATACATTTCAAAAAGGGATGAAAATTGAGGTAGAATTTGAAGGAGAATGTAAACGAAAGAAACTGTGACGGTCTCAACGGAATTCGATGCAAAAAACTCAGGTAGGAAAAGGTGTTGGAAAATATGAAGACAGTAAGCACAAGAGGACTTGTGGGAATGGAGCAATAATAAAAATATCGGTCCAGTGGAATAAGTAGCTTCGATGTTTTGAAGAATCGATTTAACACCGTAAAATTGGCTAAGCTTACGTATTAACAATACAATGAGGGATATTACGGGTACTGAGGGATACTTTAACGATTGAACGCGTTATACGGGCGTCCGATTCTGAACCGGTTACTAGTCGAATGGAAAAAAAAGGTGTCTGTTTTTGTACAGCTCTTTGTCTTATGCTGATTCAGTACATCTTTCCCAATCATGTTGAGCAATGATGCTTTATCTATTGTTAGTGGAATATTTATTTCTAGTTCATAAGGAGAAAGTAAGTGACATCATATTGATTACGCCAGCTATAGCAAAACAGTAGTAACGTTTTATCTGGAGCATTTGTGAAGCGATTTAAGCGGATTTCCAATGATCACCTACTAGCTGGATCTTTTGCGAGATGAAGTTCCATAGAAGGTTCCTCTTAAGAGAAGCGAGAAGGAGATTTACTAAGCATTATTGATTGAGATATTTAACATTTCAAGCTATTTACTTCTAAAATCATTCAAATTTTTGTATTCTTTTACTTCACCGATTCATATGAAGTTGTAGAACGATTCGTAATGGTATATTGTCTAGTCCACTATAACTAATTCAGATGAGAATTCTGGATCTAATTCCACTCTAGATCAACAGCAGTATGGGATTCCGACGTAACCAACGCCAATAGAACCACTCAAGATTAGTCTACTGAGAAGATGGGAAAGATGGAAGATGATGATGGATGGACAAAAGATGGCAATTTTTTACTTCATGCTGTTTTTTTTCTGTCGCATTTTCACAAGTGCCGAGAGGATTTCTCTTTATGAATTTTTCCAGAAAGTCGATTTCCCAGTATAACACGCAATAATTATTCTTCAATTGATTAAAGAAAACATCCGTATCGGGTCGCAGGTGAGAATATAATGAAGTTAAGGTAGCAAAGTTAGGTGAGAAGGTAGAAAACTATCCTCCCATTGAAGGATATTTTTTTCACATACATTGATGACATAACAAAAAACATGAAAAAACGAGATGGCACGAGCGAACGCCGATGGATCGAAACCGTGAGGGATTAATTCTACTCGTTACAAAATACACTAGCGGAAGACCACGAGCTTGGCGGTCAAAAATCCTCACGGATGTCCTAGAAGACCTATACCACAGCTAAGCGCCAGAGGGAAAAATTGCAAAATTAACAAATTCATTCATAACTTAGTCGAAGATTATGAAGCCATGAGGTAACTAGTAAAAGTGTCATAAAGGGTCACTAACAAGCGTGTTATCAGAAGAGAATAGAAGTGTACGTAATTCTGGTGTACAGTAATATTCAGTAGATCTCGTCTACAGATTATAGTTCTATTCATTTTCTTTTCTTGTTTTAAGAGAATTGTTCTGTGAACCTGCTATCTTTCGTTTTTCAGCACAGCAAATCATCATCAAAGAACAGACCTTTTTAGAAACATTTGAGAGTGATTCTCTTCGGTATGATGCGCAATTAGGATCATTGAAAGATAGAAGCTTTATGAGTACTAAAGCAACCTCAGTGATATTTCTGTGGTTGATAAGCAATTTTGTATTAACGTTCTAAGCAATCGTTTGATGTCAGAGGTGTAGAAAGTAATGTTAGAGTATATGATATTACCTCGTAGGACATTATTATCAATGGACGATACAACTCATATCGGAGTTGTAGAGCCATTAAAGAAAGAAACTGAATTTCCAAAACTTAACAACTATGTACTTTGGAAATATCCAAAAGTGGGAACAGGAACTCACAATAGGGATTCCGTAATAAGTCTCCACGCTCCATTACGAATTCCTGCTCTAAAATAACTAAATAGAACCGAATATTTTGTGCTTTCACTATGTTGGGTGGGGAACTCTATTCGTTCTTTTCATTTCATGAGAAATCTTGTCTATAGTCTTAGTTCTTTTTACAGGTAAAAACAGTGATGGAGGAATATTCATTAGGTTCAGAAGCTGTATCATTCTGCCCTGAATTGGAGTTGTACCTCAGTCCATTATCGCGTATTGAAATTAATATAAAGCTTCCAAAAGTACGTTGATTTGAATGGTAGTAATCACATTGGCAACGATTTTTTTTCGGAACACTGTTAAAATATTTTCCAAAAAAATTATATCCTGAACTTTCATACTTTTGATCAGTTGATTTTTTTTCATTGATAGAGGAGTATTAACTTCTCTAATATTTCGTTGCGTATAAGGAGTGAAATGGACATTAGATCTGCAAAAAAATTGACTAATAACGTATGAGGATGCTTCTTCTAATGAATTCCCATTGCTTTTCCGCAACAATTGTTTTACAAAATTTCATCGCTTAGTAGTTAATTCTTAGTTTACGATACCCGGTCAATCAATATCTAACTGGGATCTAATGGAGAGGCTGAAGAAAGGTGTTGCACCTGTCCAGGTATAACTATTTTAAATCAAAAGTTTATTCTGAATTATTTTAGAAAAGGAGATTTTTCCAGTTTTCTGCTATCCGTGTTACGGAAAGCTCACTTGAAGGAGTCACACTTGAAGCAGATCTGCCGACAAAGAAGATAATGAAACAGGCAAATTTAGATTTGCTTTTGCTACTTTTGGCGTTAGGTTATCATTGCACGAATTTTTTGTGTTTTATAGACCATCAAAATTTTGGAGTCAATGACAGTTAAAGTAAGCGGGTTTAGCGACCCAGTGCGAGTGCGTGCAGCAGAAGCAAAGTCTGATTTTCCTAGGTAGCTAATTTTTTAAATTTTCGTTGCTCATTTTTTGACGATGTAAATAGATATGCTTTTGTGCAATTATTATATAGAGCTATATTTGTAACAATTAATTTGTAGTCGCCATGATTGGGACCTATTCTACATGAAGAACAAATTAGATGAGAGGAAAGCAGGAGAAAGGCCCGATACCATCTATATGGCTAAGATTCCGATTAAGTGGTTTGCTGTGAGTGTTTGCTGTCTCATGTTTATTGTGACTCGTAATGATTTTGGACTATTTAGGAAAAAGGCTTTGATCTACCTAGCGAAGATCTCTTGCGATTAGCAATGGAAACTTTCGGTAGTGTCAGAATGGTTGACATTCCAATATGTGACGAAGTGCGAAAGGAAATGAGCTCTGAGATTAGCGGCATAAGGAATAAAGGATTTGGATTGGGTCCCGTTAGTGTATCTTGATATTTTGTTGGTCAAAATTCTAGTTGTTGCTCGCTTCTTCAGCCTGACGAAATTTTACTCATTATAATTTTATTTTCTAATGTAATTTCGCATTTTATAGGATGTGTTTTTCGAAGCATATGTACAGTTTACTGAATATAGTGGATTTGTTAACGCTATGGATTCTCTAAGAAATATGAAATGGTTGAAAAGAATCGATAAAAAAGTATTCCATGCAAATATAAAGGTCAGTTTTTTACATTGAACTTGAGGCTCGAATAATAAAATCTTCTAAATTGATAAAGTTCTGGTGCTGACTCATCATACTGTAGGCCTGTAGTTCATTGATATTATATATGTAAATATGAGCACTGAACATTGCTTAAAATAAACTGGTAGATGTCTTTAAATGGAAGTTATGGCGGAATAAAGAGTAGTCTGGTTTTCAAAGACAAATTATCTAGATCTGGCATTGGGAATCTTGCACTTCTCGGGGCCAATATACTCTGGTTTTTTAGTTCTAAATTTTTTTCCCCACGGAGTGTCTTATGCAGGCTCTGATAGCATATACTTGGTTACCTTTTAAAAGTTTCTGAATGTCTCCTTTCATGAACGAGCGGTGGTGGATGAATGCCAGCGTACTCTCAGGTGGACTTCGATCGAACTAGACATTTAAGTGATGCGAGCATTGAACGACGGCAGGCTGAACGAGCAAGAATATTCGCCGAAAGACGGCAAATTATTGAAGAGGAGAAACGTCGAATGTACTATAATGAACAATTTTACACAATGTGAATTTGTTAATTCTACCATTTATATTCTTTAGAGCAGAGAGGGAAGCTGAGGCACGGCGCATATTAGAAGAAAAGGAAAGAAGGCGAGAGGAACGAGAAAGGAGAAGAAAAGAGAAGGTTGGTAATTCTTATTCATCAATTTCTCTTAGTATGTAGTGAACAAAAGATTATATGCTGTAGTACGAAATTGAAAGATTGAAAAAAGAAAGCGAAAGACAAAAACGCGAGGAAGAGAAGCGTTTGGCCAAAGAACTTGCAGAAAAGAGGCGACGTCAGATGGCAGCAAGAGTTACTGAGTCTTGTCGTCTGCTTGAAGCAGTCTTTACACGTATACAGGTAATTTTACCATTTTAAGAAGTGTTTTATAATTGGCATAGTCAGAGGGGAATCAAAAATAACTTCAGTACTCCGCATATTTTACAGCGCAAGGAGGACCGCCGAAAGGAAATCCAAGAAGCGCGTCTCAAAGCAGAACAACGTGTTGTTGAGTTGGAAGATATACCTACATCTGAGAAAGAACAGTTTCTTCGTGCAATGTTATTACGTCAACGAGAAATTTCTATGCGTGAAAAGGTATCCTCCAAGTCTTCGTGTTCAATACTATTGATCACCGTGATTAGTATGGATATGGTATATAACAACAATCCAAAAACGGTTTTCTATCGTACAGCATTTAATATAGAAAACTTATCAAATTGGATCATAAGGCATAAAATCATTAAAATTGAAGATTGGCTCAAAATAGTTTGTTTTTATTACTATATTTGTATTTTCCAGCTCAAGCAAAGGATGCGGCAAGCCAGAGAACAAAAAGGAACTACTACGAACATAGTAAAAAGCTCTAGAATGCGTCGAGATCAGGTGGACTCATTGGTTGGCGAACAATCCAGTGGCGAATCATCTGAAATTTTGAGCCATTCTGATCAGTCTTGCATGAAGAAAAGGCAATCTTCTACTAGTAACAGCTCAGCTCACACAGACGTAGATAAAGGCCGAAAGAAAAGGTGCAAATCAGAAAGTGATGACACTGATGAAAGTGATGCTGGAAGAAAACGACATAGACGCCGTTCGAGCACTAGTACTTCTTCAGAAAATGGAAACACTAGACGTAGTAATATGTCAAGGCATTCATGTCGTAATAGTAAGGATAATATTTATCGTGTTAGTCGGAAAAAGCATCGTGTTAACCACAGAAAGAGCAAGAAGAGGCGGCGTAGCAAATAGAGATTTCACTGATATTCACGAACTCAAGAGTGGCCATTAAAACTACTAATCATTCTGGATATTCAAGAACGTTTCATTACCGTAATTTCTTTCCATATTTATGTTTTTGTGTTTGCTTCATTTATATGTGATGTAATGGGTATTGTCGGGTATAAGATAGGTCATTTGAATCTTTTTCATTTTATATATGTTGATTCATCCATATGTGTTTTCAAATGTAAATAAAAATGATGTTAAACGAAATACTATTTACTTACACTGGTATCTACGGTTCTCTTTTAACCTCGTTCTTATTTTCAACAAATAAAACGTCACTGTTTTCTGAAAAGCTACGTGATTCTAATTCATACATTAGAGAAATGGTTTCATAAAAGCTGAGTTGATGTGTCTTTCCACGCTAACAGATAACTCGAGCAGTCATAACTATAATCATTGAACTTATCGTTGATCGAAAGACTGCCGTACAATATGCTTTCTTTTAGTTGTAGAGTAAAGTATTATTTTATCGGAGTGTAATGATCATATGTGGGAAACGTTTGGTAATCCATGTGTGGTATATTTCATTTAATGTGCTATAGAGGATCAAGTCGATGTTTTTATCTTTTTTTAACAGATGAAACACTATCTTGTGACAACATTGTGTTTAGTCGTTATAATTCGTCTTAAATCAATATTAAGTAGGAAGAAAGTTCTACAATCTCTGTGTGAATGACTAATACCATTAAAAATGATCCATTATTGATTTGTTAGCTAGAGAGAATAGGTTTCATAGTGGTACTTATTTGTTGGTAGATGCCGCATTTCTACATAGAGATGCTAATCTTGTTTCTAATCTTCTTTCTTTCTTTCTTTCTTTTCTTTCTTTCTTTCTTTTCTTTCTTTCTTACTTCTTTTCTTTTATCTTCTTTCGTATTGACGTACATTCGTTGTAACTTGTACGTC
>KN716548.1:95154-110718 GCA_000816705.1 Dictyocaulus viviparus
TTGTTTTTTTCTTTTCTCTTCTTTCTTTTTTAATCTTCTTTCGAATTGAAGACATCGTTGAATTGCGCTTTGAAAACGATTTAACTAAATTTTCAAATCAGCTAAGCCAATATGTATTCCTACTTGAGTAGAACATGGGAATTTTACAGGCATCGTTCAATTCTCGCAAATCTTCATCTTACCAGGATAGAACCTTTGGTTTCTAGAAAGCATCAATAATTGATGGTCGTTCATGGCGTGTGGATATATTGTTTTAATCATCCTTTTTATTCTTCAAGGTGCTGACTTTCTATATGAATGTTGTATCTAAACGACTACAAGAAGCAAAAGAAAGGGCTGTTATTATCAACATTTTGACGGAATTACAAAAGGTAATGTGAAAAAAATAAGAAGTCAATAATGGAATAGGTATGCTTGATGCATATTAAATCATTTGGTTTACATAGGACATCGAATGGGAAAAGGATTCTTCACCAATATTGGAAGCAATAATTGACAATGTGAATAGAATCGTTAATTATCTCACAAAAAGCGAGGTTAGTCAAATCGCACCCTCACTGTATGTAGTGAAGATGAAATTCTAGAAATTCTTTTTCATTTTCAAGGTAACCTATGTAATTTTACTAGGTAAGCTTTTTCTACATGCAAATTCGGTATTTCCAAGGCTAATAAACGGGTCGTTTCTTACAATCGAACTTGTTTTCTCTGATTTAACATCACAGAATGCTTTCCACACGATTATCTTTAATGTAAAATGTAGCACATCAAATAAGCTCATCATTGGTCAATTTTAGTATCAAATATATGACATATTGCTTGTATTCTCTAGATGAATAATTATTCGCGAAAAATTCCTCCCAATGTAGTGGTGCGTGTAAATATATGTCTACCGGGAAATTCTGTATATTTTTGAAATGAAACAAAACAGAAATTTTTTGATCATTATTATGGTCTTTATATGATTCAATTGCCGTTATTAGTCATGAATTCTTGCCAGCGAAAGGGCAATTTTTATATATCACTTTTGTAGAATTTTTAAATTTTTCACTTTTTAAGAAATTTCATAAGGAGGAAACAAGTGTTAGCCAGAGGCTGCTAAGTCTGGCGAACACTGAATTCATTTCATTGCCTAGTTCTTCAGCGTTTTTAAAGAGTCCCCAACACAGCATTTAGCCTGCCATTATCATGATGCAATATGATTTTCTTCCTATTGAACATTTCCGACTTCTTTTCTTGAACTGTACCCGATTTTTGGAAATCGTTTCCCGAATCGAGCTTTTCGTGCGGAACTCAAATCTTTTTCGGAATCACAACATTACCTTTTTCCTTCCGATGCTTCCGTAGGTAGTCCCACATTCCATCCCTAACTATCGGTCAGTTCATGAAAGGCTCAACTTTGTTTCTAAGAAACAGTGATTTGCAAATGACTGCTTAATCGACCAAATTATTGTAAGGTAATTCATGTGGTACACATCTTGAATTTCTTCACACGCGAACCCGATATTCCAAATATGTCCCGAAATCATTTGCTGAGGTAAATTAAGACTTTATACATTCTCCGATATTGTCAGATAAGGATCTTGCTCCAACATGGTTTGAACTGTATAGCTGTTGATCAAAAATGGTTGCACATTTCGAGGGTTCTGTGGAAAGTCGGAATCATCTGTTTCTAATTTTTCAAACCATTTTCTGCATCAAATCTTCATTAGACACTTTAAAAAAATTTCCACATGATTCTGTAGAATTTTTTCCTTATTGAAATTCATGTAAAACAAAACGATGTAGATGAACTTTATCGGTAACCGTGGTTGTTGTTACTTCATTACATATTCATTGAGCGATAAAAATAGAGAGCCAAATATGCACCAAACAAACATGTGCTTACGTATTGTTGTCACAGAGACGAAAAGAAGTTTCCAATAGACTTGATATCTAGTTTATTTTTTTTTTTGATTTAATAAGTAACCATAGAAAGTCTTACATCATAATGCAGAATCGATCATTAGTTTAATCTTAGTGTTTTTATTAAATTGTACAAGAATCCTCTGTGAAATTAAGGAGCATTGACTTCATAGAAGTCGATCACCTCAATCATCGCAAAAGCCAGGCTTGAATCCAATAACATCTAAAATTAAGTTAGTTGCATGGCGTATCTCATAGGTACGACACCATAGTTCTTCTACACAAATTTGGAGAAATTGAGCACCTAAAACTATAACGGAAGCATGTGGTACGTGTAAATTCTAAGCTTCTGGTTTTATTATGATGACGAAACACTACCATGCTATCTAAACCGTATTGTTGACGTTATTATTGGATAAAAATTTCTAGTCAGTAGAAAGTAGTACGTACAACTTTGAGAAAGGTAAATTACGCGGATAAGAACTATTTTTTCCTATAAGGTCCATCCGCGGTTCTTTTCTCTCTATTTTTATGTTATTGGTTTCATCGAACCCATTGCAGTTGTTGCCAATTGCTTGCTTTCATTTAGTAATAAAGTTTGTTGCAATGAAAACTTAGCCTGATATGATAAATTGAGGATAGACCCTTGTATACGAACCTCAGAAGCGATAATTACTGATGTACCCACTACCATCGTATTTTTCGTATGTAAAAACACTCAACGTTGCCAGCTTCACCAATTTTCAAACGGCATATAACATTCTTTTATCTGAAGGTCTTTCGAATTTGTATATGTTGAAATATGTTTAGTGGTAGAATACAGATGTCAACGTTTGCCGGTCTGTTGACTTCAAACTTTGGGAAATTAAAACATTATTCAAATATTATACCAAGATTTAAGAGCCGCGACTAGCAGTGGTAATATATTGAGGGGTAATATAAAAAGTTAGCATGAACAGTTAAATAAGATCATGGTCATACACTGAGTCAGAAACGATCAACAGAATGTAAAGATGAAATGAAGTTGAAATGAGGAGTGTCGTTAAAGTAAAGTACAGAAAGGCCTTTTTATGTGACTCGTTACATAGTGAATTGGCGGAGATCCATTATTGACAGATTGTTTTAGAGTCAGTTATGACTAAAGCTATTTGTTTACAAAATAGTTTGTCATGAGGAATAAAACCAGAGTTAGCCGAAATAGTTTGTTGTGAATAACAATGCGGAATTCAACCGACATGGTTTATCATGGTTTTACTTTACTCGAGCTAATACTAATTGTTTGTCTTAATGAAATCAGGCCATATTAAGATGTAATACTCAAACCATATCACGATATGAATGAAAATGCTTGTCAGAATATCTTTTAGTTCTATTTATTTACGGAAAGGAGCAGGAAAGAGGTTATCAAGTAATTTTCGTACTCCTCGTATAATCACTTATTAAGGTGTTGTCTCTGGTTGACAGCTGTTTTACCAATTCAAATCCTTTGTATGCTATTCCTGTCCTTGTTTCTCGTCTCTCAACCCATGATCCTGTTGATCGTATTGTCTATTGGATCAATCTATCGTTAAATGATGGACTAGAAAGATCACTAAGAGACAGTATTTATTCAAAATATGATGGTAGGATTTGATTTATCCCTTCAAGATATTCATGATACACTAAAGGTGTTTTCTTGCAGATTTCTTATATGAGAAGTACACTGATTACATATCCTGTCTTATATTCCTTCGCGAAAAAGTGATGAATGTGGTAAATAAGTGTTGTAGCGCTCCTAAAATACCTAAATGCATTTTAATTTTTGAGGTTTGATCTCTTCGGTATTTTTAGTATGGGACTGTTCATTGTCATCAAAATACTAATTGCAGACTAAGGTATACTCAGCTTTGACGTCATCATTACAACTTGTGCATGGTTCCGTTGTAGATGGGAAAGATGTTGATTTGCATGTCATACAATTTTTCATCATGAAAAGCCGCTCTTTTGTTATGAATGTTGGTTTTTTTGTCAGTTTACATTATTAAAATATTTTTAATAATTAACAAAATAAAATCTTGTAAGGATTCAACTTTGCTTCACCTTGTAATAAGATGGTTGTGTTCTCATGGAGAGTCCGCAATTTGGGATCGTATTGCTCAGCGAATATTTACCGATGATTCGATTCCTACGCGAGATTCTGAATCTCTTATAACCGAAGTTGTATTATGTGCACGTAAATCGGACGACCTAATGGTAGGAATTTCTATAAAGTTCTTTACTGATATAGTTTTATGATTCCTTTGAATATTCAAATTTATTAGTTAGTGAAAGTGATTCATTTACAGCGTTGTCTTGGTTTCGTTATTCGTTATCATTCGATTATTCATCGAGTATGTTGTAGAAAATTTTTTCTGCAACGAGTGTGTGATCCGTTAACAGTGCAAGTATTAGTGGAATATCTCCACAACGCTGCCACTATAGAAATCTATGTTTCCACTTTTGAGGTTTGTTCACTTTTGCGTTAATATAAATAAAGACAATAATTTTTTGTGGTAACATCAATATTGAACAAGTTGAAACAGTATTGTTGCTACTTAGGTGATGATATTGATCTTTAATACGGTTGTCCTTTTTGTCACATGTATTTCGCTCTCTATTATAAGTCGTATTGACTGCTGTCCTACTGAGCAAAATTAAGAATTTTTTATCAGATTAACTAACCTTTTTCATTTTTCTTCAATCTGTAACAGCAAATGAAGCGTGCTTTTGAAAATTTACAACTCAGTGTAGTGTTTTTGTAGTATAGAAACTGCTACTATGATATGTTTTTATTAAATGAGTGTCCTTTGACAGCTCAACGATTAAGTAAATCACTAATGTTTTTCTGCATTGTTTGTATGACAAGTGAGATCATATGTTGAGAAGAAAAAGAGTTGTCGCAAAGCAAATTTGTTGAATATACGAGAGATATGTAGCTGATTAAGATGGTGATTGCTGTTTGGGCAGATGCTGCACATGTACGATACGTTGCCGTTGAACAACAGATGCATGTAACTAGAGTGCTTCTCAATTTGGGCAGATGGATTAAGTCAGTTCTATCAGTACATTTACTAGAGCTTTAAAAGGTTACAGACTACTATCAGTAGACCATAAATATCGAGATTTCGCAAATGAAGTTCATTAGTAAATTTTCACATTATCATAAATATATTGTGTACTACTATTCTCCATTTAATTACTAGAAAGATAATGTCTGATTAACCATGTAGAAACATTAAGCATAACTTCAATGCTAGATTATATCCATATACAAATATTCATAAATGACAGATAATTATAGTAAGTTATTTTAAGTGCGTTTTATATTATATGTCATATTCACTTTTTAAGCAAGATGAATGCATCGAATAATTGGCAGAAGCTATTCAATTTAATCCTTCCTGGAGTTGAAGCTCGAATCGCTCATCCAGGTTTGTTTCATATAGATGTATAGTCATTTGATCCAGCTATGAGTAGTGTAATTTATGCAGACATATTTAGATAAAATAATTTGCTATTCGGGAATGTTTGTGGGTGAAGCGATCTCTTCTTGGATGGGTCATGAGGAGCAATTGAAATTTGAATATGAAGAAAATGATTGGTTGTTAGAGATGCGCAGGTTCATTGAAATTTTCTATACTGCAAATATATTATTTTTTGAATAATTCACATTGTTTTAAATTTCTTCCCTTTTTTGGTTCCAAAAATTTCTGACCATCCCTAGTTGGTTATTGGTTATTTAGATTTTAATCAAATTGAACACGAGTGTTATAATCAATCGTATTTACAATACATATGACCTACTAGGATGATTTTGTTGGCAAGGATGTATGCAACGAACACTTTCTTTATAAGTATGGTTTTTCTCAGTAGGAAAGCCAAAACCTGGGAAATAAAATCAAAATTGACTGATATGATTAACTTTTATCCCTTGCTTTTCAACTAGTGTGAACCTTTTTTAAAATACGTTTAATTTATCTTTATACACCCTCCATTGTCACCCTTTTAAATGGTCATTTTCAAAGACGGTGGTCAAATACTCTTTTAACTCCTACAAATCCTTATCTTCGTGGGGTTGTGAATGGTAGACTGATTGTTTTTATGATGTTTGACGTTTTGCTTACCGATTTAATATTCGACAATTGACGACATATCTGTGATATTACATAATGTGAACGGTGCTAATATAACTGAGTGACACAGTTGTCCTTATAAAATAGTGAGGATTAACTTTAGTCCAATTCTACGTTCCCCCTTTCTACGAAGGGTAAACTTATTTTCGATGCGTTTTGTAGTGTAGTTGCCCAACAGATTGAGGTGTTAACTGAAACAGCTTATGTAGAACTATTCCATTTTGAGCTGCTTTACTTTATTTTTTCACAGAATTTACGACGGTATTCCTTTGGTTGTGGATGGTACTCAAAAAAATGAAGACTTACCATGTAATGATAATGTACAATGCGATATGCAGCTGTCAACGTCTTCTGAGTGTGTTTTGGAATCTCATACACTTGATAGTGATGACGATGAAGACTTTATTGCTTATGATGTGCCTGATGGTGAAAAGAATTTTGATAAAGTGACTTTTTCTATGTTAGAGATAAAAGTAGGTTGCAATGAAATAAAAAATTGTTATACTTTTAGCTTGTAGATGGCTCTGAACCAGATAAAAAACTACATGCTCCAAATTATATACGTGACTGTATGAAACAATTGGATGAGAAAGAAAAGTATGAAGTAAGAGTGCAGTTTTTTGACTTGTTATAATTGAAGTTTTCTCTTATAGCTTATTACAGGTTTTTGAAGCAGCGTTTTTTGCTTTGAATTCAATGATTCGAAGAAAGGCTATAGGATTCGTTGACATAGCTGATGTATTGGCCAAGAAATTAGTTTTTCTAGAAGACAAATTCTCGACTAAAGATTTCGAAGTATGTATTTATGGAAATTTCGTGGAATAATTTTTCACCATGCCTTGTTGCTAGCAACATTACTGCAGTTTACCAATGAAAACTTTTCTACTTTCCACATCTCTAGAACATCCGACTACAGTGCTTAGTGTCTTGTCTCGTAATGCGTCCTGAGATTGCTCCAAAGATTGCCGATGTGGTCTTTTGTCGTAATTGCACATTTTTTCATAGGTATTTGATTTGAGTGTATTCGGAACAAATTAGTTAATGTGAATTAGATGCTTTAATATATGGGAATAAGCAAATTATTTGATTGTGATTATTATGTGTTTTTAGTTGTTTAGATATTTGATCTTAAATTCTTTTCTGAACGCCTCAAAAGAGTTATCTCATTTTACGGTGGAGCCTTCAACTAAAAAGGTTGCTGAAGTTGTCGGAGGACAGAGAAAAGAAGTAAAATATGTTCTAACCAACGTTTGTCAAACTTTTATGGATTTGTCTCTCACTGTTCAACTATTTACATTTATAGCTTGTTAGATTAAGACATAAAGAATATAATATTCTTAGCTCAACGACTGGAAAGAAATTGTGGAAGCGCGTATACGTTCCAACACCAGGAGGTTCACCACGAAAAAAAAGTCGGAGATTCTTGCACCAAATAGATTTGCTCCTGTGGCAACACTGTTCTTCTATCCTCTTCTTAGAACAGAGACTGAGGAACACTTGGAGTTAAAGGTGTCGTGTTCTTTTTTGTCTGATTTTGTGTTTATTTTGCAGTAAAACGTTAAGCGCTATTGCTTCCAATATATATATATATATATAATGCAAAGTATGTTGTAATCAGGATGTGAGTTAGTATTCTTAAGTATTATCTAATCCAATTATTAGGGGCGAGATTCAGCGTTCTTCGCGCGACTGTTGATTTGTGTGAGCGAGATCCTCCAAGCAGCAAGAAATGCACCAAGTGTAGTGAGGATGGCTGAGTAGGCTCGTTATTATAATTGATCTAGTTTAATGCATTGTAATTAGATGTTTAGATCATTAGCAGAGGTAGTGACACCATTGAGATTTCATCCGGAAGTATTTATTCAATCTGCAGTTTTATTTGCTTACTTTTCTATTACGGTGGCTGTTCCTGATGCGGTTAGTCTGGACATACGGATATCAATACTGGTTCCCTCTATTTCTTTACTACTCTGATTTGAGGTATTCCGTGATGCCTTCGGTAATGCAGTTAGTAAATGGATTGAATGGGCAATTTTTTGTGCGGACAATATAGACGTTTCGGAACAACAACGAAGTATTGCTCGTAGTGTTGCTGCTGTGCTTCTTCAGAAAGCTGAAGAAATACCTACTATTTTGGAAAGTGGATGAATACATTTGGTATTTCTATACATGCGACATTACATAGTGCAAATTTGTTTTTGTTCTTCCCAATCTTGTCGTTTGTACTCGGATTTTCTTTCATTAGTTATGCTGTTCGACTTTACCAAAAATGATTTATTATACTATTATTTATTAATCAATACTTACAAAAGCTGAGTTCAAAATCTCTTAAGCGTTATTAAAAGAGATCTTTTATTACATGTATATACATTTGATTTGACAAACTTTGAAAAGATTTTTCAAAAGTATTGTATTGTCTGGAGATGGCAAATTTGCAACATAAAGAGTAAATTTTTGTTTGGTTACTTGGATGGCACGTCGTCACGCGTAGTGCGGGCTCCAGCAAGTCTTCATTCGTTTCGTTCTCGCGTGATTGTCGTCCAAGGTGGTGGTCTTCCGCGAACATGGCGACACTAGCACGGTCCATTCCGTAATCCTGAAATCGATTTAAGCTGTGAATACAGCTTTCCAACATTTGCCTCAAACCCCGGACTTCAAATGAAAGAATTCGTGGTGGTTTACCTACAGAGGGTATTTGAGGATCTGCCAATAAAATCGTGGAACGAAAGGGTTGGTATAGAACGTTTCCGATATTAATTCCATATCAAGGCTGGGAAAAGTTGGTATCTTGTCTTCGTCAAGCAAAGCTGACAGAGGGACACGGTAATCACGAAGGTCTTGACGATACTTCTTCAGACTAGTTCATTTTTGAGCTGCTTCCAATATTCTCCCTTGTTTGTACCGTTTTAGATCTTCTTGCAACGATCTTCTACAGTTGGCGTTGATTACCAGCCGTATCAGACGAGTTGCGGTTGGATTCAGCAACAGTCTTTTTCTAGTTTCGAGTATTTCTTCGGTAGCCGCAAAAATGGTTGTGATCTTCTTAATTGGGAAGCTGAAGTACATTCGACACAATCTTGCAATCCTTTCATAAGCAACTCATAGTTTTCAGTTGGGTTGTGTTTTGATGCGTCGTTAAGGGGTAAGAGGAAGGAGGGAATATGTGGGTGTAGGAAGATACACCTTAAATAAAATAACTTTATTCCGAAATAGGAATACAAGCGTTGATGGAGAAGAACGAGGATATAGAGGATATGGCTGATGGAAGATCCTTTGAAAGCTAATTGGAAGGCTTTCCGCTGTTAAGTGAAGCGGGTTTTTATACAATCTTTAAAGAAAGGGAAGCTGAGGATTTTTATTCTAGACAATGGTATTTCACTGAACAATTCCCTGCGTTTTCTCAATGATTTGGCTGGTCGGTACTAATTAAGGCTTTTCGGGATCGTGATTCATAACGCGAACACCATTTTGTTATCAAACAAAGGCCAATATTTGAATTTCATTTCTATACAGTTGAAGGAAAATTCTGTACAATTACAGAAATTCCCGCCACAAAAAAACAGAAAAAAAAGATTCAATAAATCTTTGGTTTTGCGGATAGGTCTAAAGACACTTTACGAGAGGTTGGAAAAAATTTGAGGAATAAAATAACGAGAAAGAATAACAACAATGCAAGAAGGATGTAGAAAAATAATGTGTTCTTCAATGCTCTAAATGGGTTAATAGATTCAAAGATATTATGGAAGGAGGAAAAGGAGAAGGTTGGTATCTTAATGTCGCTCGGAGACGAGTGTTCTTGTTTTTTGGCTGTGATTCTGTTTTGAAGGAGAATTCCATCATCAACGAACATCAGAGATCTATTGATTGGGAACTGTGTTGTTCCGCCAGGGCAAGTGGCATTGCATGTGACTGAAATACTTGAAGAGTCAAAATGTAATAATAATGTACTAATGTGGACCTGTCGGTGTACACCTCGCAGCGAGGTAATTCGAAAGACAGGAAATGTCCGCTGTTGTTGTTCCAGAGGAAATGGTGCAGAACAACTTGAGTTCTGCTCCGGCTAAACAATTGTAGCAGCCTGCCTACCAAATCATTAGCTTCTATCGTACAAGAGCTATTTTCGAAACGAGTTTGTATGGACATATTTCTTGATGTAACATGCATCTGTAAGGCAGAGCCTAAATTAAGTGTAGCTTGAATGGTGTCCTGTTGAGGTAAAAGCATATACTGTTGTGATGTGAGTGGTAGTGGAGATATGAGCATTTTATCCTTTATTGTTCCTGAGGTACGCTGGCAAGATACTTTTCGTGTTCCTCTGTTACATATGCAAGTTTCCGGTGCAAAGTGACAGTTAAAACGCTTAGCGTCTTGCGAGGTGGGACATTGTAATTGATCCATTTCGTTGGGTATAAGTTGTCCTTTGCTAGGAGGTTCTATTAAGGCGATTGAGTTGTTGTCTTGGATAAATGTAGATGATAGTATAGGTAAAGCTGGCGTAATCGTTCCAATTAAACCAAAGCGGAGATTGTCTCAAGCAGAGGTGTGGGTGGAGATGCAGCTTCGTAGAATCTGTGAGTTCTCCGTGAAGAAGGGTTATTTCCACTTCAACCACCTGTTCTTAAACGGGACACTTGAAGACCGTGTAGAGACTGTCAATAGTAGGTGTGGCGTAAAGTCGGTGGAAGGGGCAGCTGGGTTGTCCATGAAGACATCCATCGCAAATTATACCTTCGCAACTCGTTGAGCACTGTGTGTATCCTGTGCTATTATTCGCTGTTACTGAAAATTCAGGTATCTGGCTATCAGGCGAGATATTGTCATATGTATCGAAGGTGTAACTACCTGCCAACCAGCATCGACGAACAGATTCAGACATGATCTGATGGTCTCGTGTGAAAAATTCAACCTTTTTCTTACAGCGGAAAAGTATGCCATCAACTTTAATGGAAAGTATGCCAATAATATTGTGTTGGTTGTTTCTGAGTGTTAGACAACTTTCCTGTTGAAGAGGTTGCAAAGCAAGTACAGTTGCTGTATCGAAGGTACATGTCTCAACGCTGTCTGTAATTGTGCATGACACTTGGTTTCCTATTATAGATATAGTTTCCGAGCACTGATTTGAAAAAGGGAGAAAAATCATGGCTGAGACAAAGCTTATTAAAGTTGGGATTTGGATTGGTTTTCTTCTATTGATGTAATGTCGAACAGAAAGGTTCTTTGCATGGTGTTTCTTAGTAAATAATCTGGAGATAAGAAGAAATGTGCAAAATAAACCAACGAACCTTATTACTCGAATAATTTTGCATAAAATGAAGAATAAAGATTTGGCGAAAAGATAGAGTCCAAATAGACAGAATACAGTGATAAAAGGAGAGTTGATTACTATCAGCCACTGAGACATATTCCAACATTGAGTGTTGTAAAGGAATTCCCAAAAGAAGTACAGCGAAGTATTTCACATATTGGTTGTACAATGCATAGTATCCGATCATTGTATATAAAAGAGCTAGAAGTCCATATTTTAATGGAGACTTGATAATCATACATGACAAGGGAGTTAGGGAATAGTATGGGTCCTCGGGTAAAGTTTTTTAGGAAAACGCAATAACCTGATATACAAACTTGTGCGTTAGCGAGTTTCGCAGTACTATCCATTAAAAATCCTCCTTTACGACATTGTATGGATAAGCCTAGAGGTTGATTAATTTTACTAGAAATATTATATACAGTGCTGGAGAATTCAGATGCTCTGTTATGCCTTGATGGATATCCATAGTATATTTTCGCAATTGTCCCCTATGCTTTTATGGGTATTTCTCCATTGAAATCATTGTTTGTGGTATCAATTATGAGAAGCGCTATGGGATTATCGTAGGTACAAAACAATTTTGCTCTTGGATGGCATTTATGGGAGCTGCAGTTGTTCTGTTCCTGTTATACGTATGGAAAGATTGCGCTTCCATCCCTTATAGTCAATACATACTAGATCATTTTTTGTGACATGCTGTTTGAGCTTGACATAGAGATGTTTAACTAACAATAGGCTATCATCGAGCAGTTGAATTTGATCGAAAATGCCTAATTTCTTGAGGGGATCGCATTTTTCTGCAGTTGTTCTGTTAAAAGAACATACCTCTTTGGGTTGATAATTTCGGAGGCTCTCTGGTATCAAAGACCATTGCGATCGTGTGGTGGTTGCTCCTGTCGCGAATGAACAAGAATTAGTCCAAATAGGACATTTACATTGTTCACCGCATAACGAAATATTGTGAGAAGGCTGCTGAAAATATAATATTTCAAGTCGAATATGTCCTGTAAGATAAGATATTGGTATCCAGCAAAATTGAAATTTACTCTCAACAGAATATCTAGCTATTGCTATCTCTGTGGGGGCACAGTTGCTAGCATATAGAATAGTTGTATCACTGTGTGCTATTTCCGAACATGTGTTGCCTGTTGTAGATATGTTATTTGAGGAACAAACAGTTATGCAAGCTATTAGAGCAGGTGTTGGTAATATTCTTGCCTTAGATCGAGTGGTCATCGGATGTGTAGATTGCGTGCTTGCTTGCGCAGATTGCTTGGAAAACGACGAGTCATTCAAATTGTTCTTGGGTTCGGAGTTTTGACGATTCTAACTTATAAATTAGATTGTTTGGACGAATAATGATCCTTTTCGAAGGAAGTTGGATGTCTATGGACCGTTGGAAGTTTTCGTGCGGTTTTTGCTGTAATATGGAGGGAAATATCTACGTAAATTGCTCGACAATTAAGTAAGTAGGAGTATCCAGTACTTGTCAGTAGTGTTACTGTTCACTCGGTATTGCATTGGTCCCAGAAAGACCATTCCCACGTTTTGGAAGGGGTAATGTGGTGGCGTGACTCTTCTTACGGGATGGAGAGGGAATGGCGGCAATGTAAAGGGTTTTGCTTGGTATTTTCAACAATGATAGCACTCATGAAATATTTGCTTAACGGTAAATCTTACCTTCGGGATCCATGCACGTTGTCGTACTAAGGTGAGGGTATGATTTATTCCATAATGATTATTGGTGGTGTGTGTATGGAGTACAAAAAGGGTGGTAATGTGATTTTTCCGGGGGATGAAAATTGGCGTAATAGTGTCGGGGGTAAATTTGCATTATCAATCCTTCTTTTACATTTCCAGAGAAAGGTCACACCACAGAAGAATAATTTGAGCTGACGGTGTTCATAATTGGATGGTGGATATAGTAACTGTGGTAGTCGCATTGGTATAATCTCTGCTCGAGCCAGAAGTGAGACTGAAGTTTTGCCGAAATGTGTTTTGGCCCTCTTTGATTTTATTGTTATGAATAACAATATAAACATGACCGTTCTGACCAACCGCTTCCATGAGCCGAAGCTTGATAGTTTAATCGGGCAAGAAAATCCGGTCATTTCGGCTGCTTTACGGGCCGGAGTAGGATCTCGTTCTGATTTTGATTCAGATAAATTCTGATTCTTATAAATAAGATTCGTTGTGTCTGTTTGTTTTTTTTCTTCGACGCTAGGCCATGTGTTTTCGTCTTTTTCGGTTAACAAGCTAGGGCCGTGTCACCACGAAGGGGTGTTCCATAGTTCTCTCATCGTTGTTCCTCTTGTGTCGATGTCGACAGGGTTGAGATGTCCTGGTATGTGTTGAATACGGGCACATAGTGAATTTTCCTGTATTATTTTTACACGCTTTCTGATGAAAATTGGCAAAACTCCTTTACATCTGGTCCATGCTATGGCGCCATTACTGTCTGTCCAAAGAAAGTTGCGAGATATCTCTATTTCAAGATTATCCACGAGGAAAATTAGTAGTTTTGCACCCATCGTAAGTGCTGCTAATTCGAGACGTGGAATAGTGATTGGTTTGTTTAGTGGTGTTAACCTTGATTTTGACATAATGAGGGATGCTGATGGAGACGTAGTTTTACTATATTTGACAAGGTATGCCACAGTATAAAGAGCTAAGGAAGATGCATCTGTAAAGATATGAAGATCATATAAATCCTTTGTCGAATGTTCTGTGGAGAAAATTAGACGAGGTAGTGTTAACGGTTGTGACCAGGAAGAGATGATTTCTAGCCACTTTGTAGTTGTATCATGCGATAGAGTATCATCCCACGAAGTTTTTTCATTCCAAAGAGATTGGAGAAAATGTTTTCCTCGAAGAGTAACAGGGGATAGAAATCCAAGCGGATCGAAGATTTTTGCGATATGTGTGAGCACCTTTCGTTTTGTCCAAAACATATGGTCTGATGGATTTGGGAATGAAATTCATATAGTGTCTGATACTATGTTCCACTCTATGCCGAGGGGCTTTTGGATAGGATTATCGTCGATTTGGTCGTCGAGAAATTTATTGGGATGTCTTGAATTGCTAATGAAGGCTCGTAGACTCATTCCGGCCTTCTTAAAAATTTGTTTCGATAATCGACAAAATTCTATTCCCTGTTTAACGGTGTCCACTCCATGGAAGACGTTATCCACATATTTGTTACGAAGTATCTTTTGAGTGAGGGGAGTGTTATATTCTGTAAGGTTATAATGGATTGTACCGGCTAGAAGGAATGCAGAGCTTATTAATCCGAATGGTACTCTAGTACTAGTAAATCGGTACGTAACAAGATTATCTGTTGTAACAGCTTGTGTAGGATGCTTTAGCCAGAAAAAGCGAGTGTAGTCTCGGTATTTCTGGTGAAAGCCAATCATAAGAAATGCTTTTTCAATATCGCTTGAAATGAGAATGCGGTAGAAACGGCTTCTGAGGAGTATCCCCCACTAAATGCGGTAGTAGAACTGGACCCCGATAAAGAACTTCATTTTGGCTGTTTTGGCCTTGTGTTTTAGCAAAAGCGTCGTAGACACGTCGTATATTTAGGCTGTTTCCTGATCGTTTGATAACGCCGTGGTGAGTGTTCTGATATCGCTGGTTTGATATCGTTTTATGTGAAGCAGAGGTTGACTTTAGGAGAGTGCAGTAAACACTTTGGTACGAACAACTTTATTGACAGAATAGAACAGAATAGAATAGAGGCAAATTGTTCGAGCCGTAGGAGGCGGTCGATAACAATAACGGTTTACAGAAGGTTGTGTCCAAGTTTTTCTCCCCTTTTGTGGTAGGTTCAATGGGTTTTCATACGAGAGGAAAAAGTAATATGTGCACGAATCAGGACTCCGTGCCAAACCACTCTCCTTCTTCCTATAAATTATAAGAAATGAACGTTATGAAATTACACTAATTACAATGAATCAGAAGCAATCAAAGCCTAATTGACATTTTCTACGGGTCATGCGTCATCATAACATTCTATGTTTTGTTTTGCGCTATCGAGAAGGCTAATGTACAATTACATTAATCATAGGACTACAGAAAGTGTGCTTGTTCTGTACAATTACAGAAATTCCCGACGTAAAAGAAAATCATTGAAGTGTTAATAAGCTTTTGATTTGGTAGATGAACTAAAGGGAGTTTTCATGATTGTGTAATAGATCTTGGAAA
>KN716549.1:0-25197 GCA_000816705.1 Dictyocaulus viviparus
CGTAGCCTCGCGACTAACCGGCTTGAGATCCCTCAGCGAGGGAGATCCGTGGAAGAATTGTTCACAACAACAAATAATTACTTCGGTATTGTGAATGTGAGATAAAGAGGATCAAGATGGTTACAATTTTGGAAGCGCTCTTGTGAGATCGAGTTTGAAACTCAAATCAATCCGTTAAGTATTGAGTAGCGAATGCGAAATAAATTCAGGAAATGACCTTTTTGAATAAACTTTGACTGAAAATATTACTCAACAAATGTAGTCGTCTTACAAACAACGGAGATAAGTCAGGATTGATAAAAGCTGATTTTCGTCACACTTTTTTCTTTCAATTTAACAAAAAATTAGTGGATCATAGACGTTTTTTCAAGAACTGAAGTCGTTGTGAATTCTATATTTAATGACAGTCTTTCTGAACGCAAACCTTCGTGCTTTTTTCGAAGCTTCAAAACTCATTGCATTTCACGCATTGGTTTTACAAGACGACGAAACCAAGAGCGGAGAGACCGACATAAAACAATCAAACGATGAGGCATCTGTTATCCGTGCATAAAAATTCTATACACGAAGTGTGAGTATCGTTGATTTTCTTCGCCATACACCCATTCATTATTCATCCCATCAACTATGAAATTCTCGTATAGCCATAGTCCGTCTCCAACCACGGTGTCATAATAAAAAGAGCATCATCAATTGCTATAAACAATCGATAAGAACGAACTAGACGCATTTTACAATGAGTTGGAAAAGTTATCTGAGACGAAAAATCCTTTTACAAATTCGTCGTCGGAATTTTCAACGGAAGAGTGGAAACGATGAAGGAAAAAATATTACAGGATTGGGAAGTTTTCCATAGTACGCCTCTTCCATGGAACATTATTGCTTGTGATGAAGGAACACCTCCGATAGACATGATTGTCACCAAACCTAACGGTCTATGTGGAGGTCGATCATATTGGAAATGGTGTCTTTCTGATACGTCAATAATACCATCCTTATGCACTTCGATAACTTCTTTATTCATGCAAAGATCTATTTAAGCAGGGAGCTAAAGAAACCATATTGCCAAAATTGAACAATATGAAAAATTTTTCAGTTAAATCCTTTCCATACCTACAGAACGCATTTATGCGACAACCGAGAAATTGGTCGAAACTAGGAAAAAACTAATGCTAGATCCTCCCACGACCTAGCTGATATGGCTGGTAATCGATGCCATCTGTGGGAAATCGCTGCAGGAAGATTTTAAACTGTACAAACAAGGAAGCTGATTAAAAGTGACGGAATAATCTGAAAATTTGTTATCAGGATCTTTATGACTACCACGTTCAGAGCGCTACTTGGCCCTCGTGCTAGTCTGTCAACTGCATAGAAGCATTTGATATTAACGCTTATGATGAAATATTTAGAAAGGGAAAAGCAGTGTAGCAAATATCCTCTATTTCGAAGGATAATTTGCTACCTTTCCCACCTACTCGCAATTTAACCATGAAACGCTTGCCTCCGATTTGATACGGATTACAAACGATCAATTAAGGGTCTGTGCTTTCCTTCACAAGCACGGTTTTCTATTGTCTTGCCCACTACAGTTCTGGGAAAGCTCATCCCAGAACGATGCACAAATAATATGCCGTAACGTTCATCATTGATTAATGGCCGTGCAGGTGGACGATCGTCTGTTATGTCCCAAGTACTTCAAGTCACTTCAACATCCTTCTCTATGTACTCTTTATCCATCCTTATCTATTAGCTGGGGGCACAGTGGTGGAGGTGTCGCAGTGATACGCATGCTCGATACAATACGTGGGCATCCTAAAGGCCTACGAATCCCGTGATTCTGCCGGGGTCCGTGAACTGATGCTGCAGAAATCTGGGTAAGATAACTAACACTGACTTGGTGAGAGTGGTAAACTTAAATCACTGTATAGACCAGACACGCATTCAACCACCTTCACGAAATCACATTGAAAACGAATGCGTAGGGGCATCCCGTCACAATTGGGATATTATGGCATTGATAGACGCAAAGCTGATCTTATTTCATCTGTTACCTCAACATTATTATGGCATACATTGAACTTGTTTTTTAGTGGTGTAAAGCTTTTGTGCATATATTTAATCAATAATATATAATATTTAATATAATATATAATTAATTTTATTTTAATGTAAATAATTATATATTTAGTATTTAATTTAATATATGTAATCAGTTTTCTTTATATTGACTTCCTTGTATACTGTAGTATGCTGACTCAGGTACACTTGTTGCTATTGTTTTTGTTATCATATTATAAATGCATTGCCCAACAAACATCGCGCTAAACCACATGAGCTATATTAGGACCTCCAAAACTGTTCACTAACCAGTTAACAGACCCAAAAATAACGGGCTCACCTCTTGGACTCGATACATCAACCACGTCAAGAATTTTACAAACTACCCACAGGTGGCGTGCAAGGTGTTTTCTTGAAAATACAGCTGGTAAATAAAACACTTAGCCAGATTTCGCAGTGCTGACCTTGGGGATTCGCCTGCAAGACCAAGAGGAATGCGCGTCAAAAATGAAACAAGCATGGATTGGCCATATAATGAAAAGAAAGGACGACACATAGATAAAAAGAACTGTAGAATGGTACGTAAGAGAATGAATGTCCTCCTGGACGACTACCTGCAAGATGGATGGACGTGTTGGAGGCAAACGTCAGAAAGCTGTATTTGCCGCTGTCAACGATTTGAGGATCCAGGAATGAGCCACGCCAGTGTCGCCATATGCGGCGCAGAAGGCTTCCAACATGGACGACAATCGCGCGAAAAAGAGACAAATGAAAGATTGATGCAGCTTACGCTACACGTGAAGACGTGCCATGTAAGTCATCAAGATGCTTAACGTGGTAAAATTACAACCTAACGTATTTGCTGCTTAGTAGTGCTGGGTGGAGACTATGGAGTCGAAGAGGTGAACACGTGATTTGTGGTCGGTCATTTGGTCAGGGGTCGGTTTGCGGCCGACGAGGCCATTCTTCTTCTGCCTAGTTCTTCCTTCATATTGTTTTCCATCTCAGACACACGTACGAGGAGCTTTCTGTTATCGGAAGACCATCAATGTTGAGTTGGTGATCATCGCATCGTTGTTTTTTCATGAACTGGGTTTTTCTCCAATTTATGCTCATTCCGATCCTTTTTTCCGCGTCTTTCTTTTCCATAATATTTTTTCCCACATTTGCCATAAAATGATATGCATTTCTCATCCGAGCGACTTTATTATGTACTGCAAGTCTCATGTAATAAGTCTGTACTAAGACTTATCATTGCGAGCTACTTTAACTAATAAGAAACGCATCTAGTTCGTATTCACAAACCGGTCGGTATCGGTCGGCTAATAGCCGGCAATAAGAAAAATCCTTTTTTGATGTGTTAATTGCATTTGGAGGTTGGCTTTATAAGGGGAGAGAAATTCGCAACAATCGACAAAACAAAAGCGTCAGTGGAGAGTGCTCCTGCGTTGAATGTACCTGGTAAAAATTAATCTCCATACCATCTCGCGTGCTGCTTCATAGAACCGTTAGAAGAGTGTAAAGTTGGTAATCACTGTTTATGCAGTTTGATTGACCATGGATTCCTGACTTAACATTGCAAGGGTGTGTTCAAATGTACAGGACCTTGATTCCAAGGTAATGGTTTCGACATCTGATACTAATCGGCCTTCCAACTGCTTGGTTTGAAGACGACGATACAAAATAGTAAAAATAGGGATGAAAAAAGATGGACGGCTCTTTGATGATGTAAAGTCTAGATCATTACGTATAATATTATAATATTTTACCAACAAAAGGTACTGGGCAAGAAATATAGCATGTTTAATGTCATTTCGATTAACAAGATCTGCAGTGCAATTTCAATGCACGAAAGAGAGCAGTATGTTGAAATGCTTCTCAGAAAACAACAAGAAAAGTTATTGTCATTATTGCTATGAAAATTTATTCATTCGTACTAAGTAATATTCTACTGAGACTTGAAACATTCGAATAAATAAAAATAATCTGATAAGTTTACTGAGAAGGATGAGAGTTCTTAACTTTCAAGACAACCAACTTATTCGTATACAATATCATAGAGAACAAACCAAAGCACATTACAATGCAAATTGTAAAGCTGAGGTAATGTTATAGTGAAATACTCGTGAAGCAACAGTGTCATTTGGTGCCCCAATGCAAATGAACTGCTCTGTTTTGAGTTTTAGCTGTAGCACATGTGCATTCAAGTATCTATTTTTCAGATCTTCAGCTTTTTTTTTCTCGTATTCTATTAAGCAGTTAAACTGCGTGGTTTCCCAATATTTATAGAGAAATAAGGGAAATGTTATGATCCTGTTATAATTCAATTTTTGTATCTCGTGATTTCGTGAATTCGCTTACAAGTCGATTTTTAGTCCCACTGTATTAGTCGTCTATTTCCAAAAATTGTGTTTTTAAATCGTGATTTTAATAGTAATATTTTTATTAGGTATTTTATTTATAATGCGTTTTTATTTGTATTTTGATTTGTATACTTTTTCTTGACAAAGTTAGTTTCGTGGTTGTACTTTTAAATTCCGTCAAAATACGGTGTTATTTAGTTCACGATCTTTGAAGACTGTGAAATAATTTTTGAACTTGGACAATTCAAGCTTTTACCCTTTATATCATTCCAAATTTTTTGTTTTCTTAGGGTCTTGTATCAGTTGTTTTTTCATTTCTTCTTTTTTCGTAAATTGTGATGCCTAGAATATAACTATTCAGCATTTTCTATTTGAGTGCCAAGTTTTGACCGGTAGTTTTTTAGATGTTTTTATTGCTGTGAAACCTCTACATTTCATCAATTTAGAGTCAGATAAAGCAGATTCTACAATCATTCTTTCCGTCTTTAGATTCATGTCCGTTGTAGAGTGGCGTCGAAATTCAAGCCCTCATCTGGGAGCGATGCCCATGCCGTCGTCCTCCGTTTGGCGCAAATCATCGCATCCACCATTAAGTGCCAATACTTCATCAACAAACGCAACGACATCTACTTTCGTTGAAACATCAACTGTAGTAATGTCATGTGACGCTGAGGAGGTGATTTATTTCAATAAGTGAATTTTACTAATTTACGAACAATCGTATTTTGGCAATTTTTCGAATGATTTACATGTCAAATTTTTTTAATGCTTGTTGGTTCTTGAGTATGAATGCGTAATATAAGGTCACGGAAGTATCTATTGTTGGTGTTTAGGTGCAGAAAGGAACACAAAGAAAAACCACATTCTTTCTACTTGCTTAGATTGAATATAATATTTATAAATAGTGCAAATATTCAATTACAACCACTACTCATTGAAAAGTTACAAAATATTATATTATTAGTGGAAATACAACTGATATGATGATGTCATACCACTTCGTTTCCAAATATTTCTGAAATTGCCTTAGTGTATAGAATCGGACTATTTTTCTTATGGCTAAGAAGTTTTATATGACGTTAGATAAACTAAAGCTCTGTGAAATTAATCATTATTCCACACCTCCTTTACACAATGAGGAGGTGAAACTAATCCCGGATTTTTTCCTCGAATAGGTCACTTTTGCAGGTTGATCGGCAGTCGTCATGTTTATCGTTAGCAAGAAACGGTGAAAGACCGGTCTCACCTGGTGTTTATCAGAGGCTTATTTCGCACTCTGAAGATATGAAAAGTCTTTTAAGAACGATTACCAATGAAGCGAAAAATCTTATACACGCTGAAACGTTAGTTTTTTCAATTAAGTTGTTATATATCAATTTTCTGTATGTCTTATAATGATCTTGGTATTGCTATATGTGATATGGATACATATATTTACATATCTTCATGTACGCTCGTATTCTTTTGTGTATTGTGGTGCTATTAATATTTGTTCTTCGTATAGTTCATATTTACTTCAAGTCTTTCTTTTTCAATTTTCTTAATATCGCATATCTACCTTGTGCCTTGCACTCATTCTGAAGACCGGTGTGTCTAAAGCAGCTGTCCAATGCAGAATCACCGTTCTTCTGTCCATACAGACGTCTAGTAAAGTGATTACGCCACACAATATTTGAGAGGTCTTATGTGGTGTTGTCTGTGAAAACGTTAGCTACACATGGTCATTGTCTACTAGCCTCGTGATAAATAAACTGTATCCTCGTAGAACAATGGAGCGCATCACTTAATGGCTCTCAACTATTTTGTCTAATATAAATACCACTTGATTGTTATTATGTTTATTTTATGATGACAGTGTCAAAGAAAATTTTGACGCTTTTTCATCTTTTTTACCTGCTTTTTAAGATGCTCACTTTTTTTATTGGACAATGAGAATCAAGAGTTAGTCGCCAATGTTTTTGATAAAGCTGGTGACCTATCGGAAATCAGACTACCTATGTCTAAAGGTGTAGTAGGACGAGTTGCTACGACCAAGACGATGATGAATGTTCGAGATGTGCAAAGGTTTTTTTAATTTCGATAGTGCTTATAAAATGCTATTATCTTGGAGAATAAGATTTGTAGAGCTATAATAATATTAAGAACATCGGCACTATATGATATAAAGTACTTATGACAAAATCTTTCAACAGTATTGAAAATATAGTGTCGAAAATGGGATGTAAACAAATAAGTTGATAAATTTGTTTGTTATTCGTTAAGGTGCCCCTTCTTTTATGCTCGCGTAGACCAAATAACTGGCTTCCATACAAGAAATATCCTCTGTTTTCCAATCATTGATAATTCAGGTGATTTTTCTAAATTTAAATGTTTTACGATAGTAAAGTTTATCTATTGCTGTGTTGGCTTTTTTACGATGTGCCATCTTCATGGAATATAATTACAGTTAACTACTTGTGCACCCAATGATCACCATATATATGATATATTATCTTTCTTAACGCTTGATGTATGTGGTCCTTTCAGATTTATCTTGTTTTGTGCCGTTTTGCTTATTTTGAGCATTAATTTAAAACATAATTTCAAGTTATTTATAATAGTAATTTGGCTTAACGACATGTTCATCGCGATGTTATGTTTCTGAATTAATATGATTGGTGCTGTGGTGAGAAGAGGAGAGGAGGATTGAGGGGTATGCGCACACACATATCGATTGCGTTTCCGGTGAGGGGGAAGGCCCAACTAATCGCACGTTTTACCGGCGAACACCACATCGTCATCGAAGCGGCATAGCTTTGCTTAATTTTCTTTCCAAGCTTTTATATTTATTATACGAATGGATGCATTTTAAAAGCATTTTCATGTCTGGTTATTCACGAGCAATGCTCAATCGTTTTGTTATCCTACGTATGTGAGACTATATTTTCTCAAATGTGTTTTAGAAATGTATTAAAGTTTCAAACGAAAGTTCTATTCTTCTGATATAATGCTTATATTTGATTTGAAGTGTTGATTTGTGTTTTGTGGTATGTTGTTTTATATAGTTGGTTGCATTTTTCGAACCATATTTGCAATCTGGTAGTCTTACAATATGTTGCGCTGATGAAAAACTACTCAATAATCTGCTGAATATTATTACCATGTATTTTCTCATAAGATTTTTCTCTATTCATGATTGTGCAGGGTTGAAGTTTGAGGGAGCTTATTAAATTTTTTAAAATATATTGGCAGTGTGGATTTGAATGCTTAACACATATTGGACAACACTTTAGACATATTGCTCTGGTGACATCTTAGTTTAATGTTATGGTTTTTGTTGAGCTCACTATTATCTCACATCTAATCTCTTCTATCGAAAGATATTCACCTTTAGAAAGTTTATCGATCAGTTTTGAGCAGTAGCATAGCACCCCCACATGTGAAACATTGGGAACTTACGATACATACTTGTGGATGCTAACTCTTGGAAAACGAGGTTTCAGAGAATAGCAATCCTATAGTAGCGATCCGTTGTGTTTTTAGAATTATCAGCAACAATGAAAAACACTGAATATGGGAACAGTTAAACACTGTCGTAGAAGTAAAGAGAGAATACGTACAAAAAAGCGATAACTTCTGATCAGGTAGTGAACATTGCTGGACACAGTTGGAGATCCATATGCTTGTGGGATGATTTGTTAATGTAATTGGTATAGACGCATTTCTATTAAACTGCAGAAATATATTTTCGTTCCTATATGGGGATATTTATCGTACGGTAATATCCATTTTTCTGTTTTCGTCTTTGTTGTTGAAGCTCCAAAAGCTTAGACAGTGGTACTTAGTCAGTGCTCTTCGTTGTTGTGCAGTTTTTCTTCTAAATTTAGCCACTCTCATTCTCAGGAGCTTACTACATTGTAGTAGACAAGGTAAACATAAGTTTTTCTTCCATGTTTTGTTCTAGGTTCCCCTTGTGCAGTGCATATCAAGGCCTACAGCTCACTTTTTCAATTCGTGCAATACCGCTCAATATTTAAATCCTATTCTGTGCTAAAGCAGTATGTGATTTATTTGCGTGTTCCATATTTCATATTTTTTTAATTAGATTGCTTTCGCATTGAATGCTTTGTTTACTGTTATGGAAAGTAATCACATACATGCCAAGGTAATTGATATTTTCTTGTTCTAAACATTAATTCAATGAAATTTCTATCTATCGTTTGTTTTATGGCATTTCTTAACCTGAATAACCACTACTTTTTTTATCGAAAATAAAATTGACGGTCATTTGAATGTGATTTATCCTTTGAAGGAGTATCAGAATATGCTGTTTAATCCTTATCTGGTGCTATGATTTCTACCTAATTCCTCTCGTAGTATGGTAAATAATTTAGTAGATTCGTTTGGAAGTTTCTACGGTTTGATAGTTCACGAGAATTTATCCAAAATTTACTCAGGTTATTAGAAAAGCAGTGATTATTTGAACACTATCTGTATAATATATGGAGAACAGTTTCAGAACTATCATTTTTCTTATGTCAGTATGCTAATTACCATTTAAAGAAATATCATTTCTAAGCATTTTCATTGGGCAGGTTTTACCCATCTTATGATGTAATACGTCATTTTTTCTATACTTATTCTGAAATACGTACTTGGTGTTCAGTTTTCTATGGTGTAGAGTTTTCCGTTAGTTTCTGTATTAGATATACAGTTCTGTCGATTGGTTCGATGACAGATGCTCTGGTTTTATATTTTCATGACTACCATTTTTTGGAATATTGGTGTCAATTTGAAAATTTTCCTAATTTCGAACATAAACTAGGAAATAACGTGTGTTTATTAAGGAACATTTGTCGGCGTGGCAGAACTCTGCAACAAGACGGGGAAGACGGGTTTCACTCGACACGACGAACAGAAAGCACGTACTTTTGCGGTGTATTGCGCGACTAGTATATCACACGTATGTTTATGAAACTATTTGTCTTTCTCTGAATGCGTTTCATGGAATCATTTTCCCTTCTCTTTGAAGTCTTTCTTTTACTCGTAATATTAAGTTGTATATATTAAAGGAAAACGCATTAATTAGCTTTATAGTGCTTATTGTATCGCAAAGTGCAGGAGGCTCAACGCCGCTCGCATATGGCCGCCGAGCTGCTGGTGCAAGGCTCACAGTTGCTTGTTAGTTAATATTTTTATCCTATTCAATCTTTCTTATTGTTTACCATAGATATTCGTCCCATATTTCTAGATATCTCAAGAAGATGTGAATAGACTTACTTCCGAACCTGTTAAAAAATGGAGGTACTTTTGTTATGCTTCTAGAGAAACTTTCACAAATTTTGCTATCGACATAGCCTTTCTAGCGTTCTAATTTAGATTTTGGAGTCCTCACTTTAATCTCTTCTGCTTTTCACCTCGTTCTATAGGCGACGGTGACACTACGTTTCTGCTTCTATGACTATGTTCAATGTACGCTTTTTCTTATTGCGATGTTATCTATAATTTTTGGTTAAACGTGGATCGCTAATAATTTATTTTTTGAGCAATTTTTTTTCAATCATAGGATCTCGGTTTCACAGCAAGATATAGCATGAATAAGCGAAAATTGGCTTCTTTTTTGCTGCGAGTAGCCAGAGGATATCGCGAGGTATATTTTAAATATTTTTTATATTGGATTATAGGCGACTGAGGGAATTCATCTCTTAGGTTCCATACCATAATTGGTCTCACGCATTCTCAGTAGCTCATTTTTGCTGGATCAGCTTGCAAACTCCTGCTGTGTTACATGGGCTTGATGAATTAGAACGATTAGCGCTGCTTATTGCATGTCTTTGCCATGATATCGATCACAGAGGAACTACTAATGCTTTTCAGTTACAGTCGGTACGTTCCGTTTGGATGAATTCTTTAAAATACAAAGAGAAGTATCAATTAGTTCTTTTTCTCTTATCAAAATATGTAGCCTTTTCTTTCATGATGTCATTCGATATCGAAACATGGTCATAGTTTAAATAATCACTAATTTTGTTTTCAGAAAACTCCACTGGCACAACTGTATAGCAGTGAAGGTAGTGTGTTAGAAAGACATCATTACGCTCAAACGGTTCAAATTTTATTGGTTTGTTTTAGCAAATATAAATTTTTTTTGCTGTCGAATCTTTTAAACTTTGCTTTCGTTGTCAGTTGCCAGAGTGTAATATCTTGGATCAGCTGACACGTACGCAATATCAGACAGTTCTTAGTCATATTCGGGATGTGATACTTGCCACTGATATATCAGCCCATCTCACCAAAGTCCACCGTATAAAGGCTATGGTCGATCGTACGTACTCCTTTATACGTGTTTTTTTTTTCGTTTTTTGCGCTAATTTGTTAGCATTTCAGAAGGCTATGACTCTTTGTCTCGAGATCACCATTACTTGTTTATGTGTCTCCTCATGACATCCAGTGATTTATCCGACCAGTCGAAAGATTTTCGCAATTCCAAAGCTATTGCTGTGGGTTCTGCATCTCTGTTGTGTTTACATATGTAGGTCAATCTCGAATATTATTGCTTCTGTATTAAGAACCATTTTTCATCTTCAGGAGAATATTTATAAAGAATTCTTCTCACAAGGTGATCTTGAAAAACAGATGGGAGCCAGTCCGATGGAAATGATGGACCGGGATCGCGCCGCTGTCCCAAAAATCCAACTAGATTTCATGGATACGGTTGCTATTCCTGTATTCGAGTAAGTGATGTGTGTTAACCGAATCATTTTTTAGAAAGAATTAACAGATTGATAGCGTTTTTGGTTTTTCTCATATTTTAGAATGGTATCAAAAATAATGCCAGAAGGGCGATCCACATTTGAGGCCATTTCGTTAAATCGCCAGTGCTGGGCAGCATTGGATGAGATTCTTGCGGGGCGTGGCAATCGTCCTGTTCTTGGTCTTGATTATCTTAGAGACGAAGAGCTTGAAAAGCAGGTCATTGAACGTGTGCAACAACGAAAGAAGCAAAGCAAAGTATGTTGGAAATAAGTATTCAATTCGATTTAATCCTCGTAAAAGATTGCACTGTATTTTGAATCTGCTCCAAATTTCATAGTATCTTATCACCACGTTAAGTGTTTGAAAGTTGCTGTATTTCATTATGCATTGTTTTAATACAATTAATATTATACTGAAGTACTATCTAAATTTGTCAATTTTCCTATATTGTCAAGTTACGTAGTATAGAAGTGTTTTACTTCCAGGTAAACTGCCTACGATGATTGCCTCGTTGCGTGTACTATCTTCTGCGTTTTTTCATCGTATGCACAAAATATAACACGATAATGCTAATCTACTTGTATAACGTTTTTGTTTTGTTTGTACAGTTACGTAGTCGATGAACTTCTATTTACAGATGTCAATGCTTTACATACGGGTCATTATTACGGTTTCAGAAATCCATTCCTATTACAGTATTGCTTGTCGTCTATGTTACATGTTAGTTAAGTATTTCAGATATTTGCCATGAATAATTTATTTTAAGTATTCTGAGGAATTATTCTATCAAAATTTGTATGACGATTGTACTATATTATTGGTTTTATGTGCCTTGGGGTACATATCATACGCATAGATCCTGCAAATGCGCTACGCTACTAATAATTTTAAATGGCTAAGTGTCGTGAAAATTGTCGAGTTCCTATACGATTGGTTGTATCTCAATTTGTGTATGCTTGCTTTATGATTTCTCTATTGATTATCTTTCCAGAATGGTTTGTGATACAGTACTTCGCTGTACATTTATCTGAGATTATGCGACTGAAAATAAAAATTTATCTACAATTATCAAGTTTTTGCTCTGTATGAAAACTCAGATATCCATATGTGTTTCGTAATGAGGTTTAGCTTGAAGTTTGATGATTGAAAAAGAGGAAATGTGGTGATAATGCTGCCGGTAGGCGTATTTTATAACTTTTTTGGCTATTAAAGAATAGTTATTGGTTAGGATTTCTTTTGCTTTTGACAATATCAATTGCTTCACTGTTCAATTCTTTTCTGTCACAGGATACTTTTTCATTTAACCTAAATAAGCAATTGGTTTGATAAAATTGTTGGTAGCACTTGAACGTCAGCGGTTGGCCATCGATTTATGCGACATCTATGTCAGGTTGTTACAGGACGCTGAAAGTTGAGAATCATTAAAGTTTTTCAGCAAACGTCTCATTGTCTACTACAAAAAAGTGTTTGACATTGTAGAAACAAATGTAATTGTCGACTAAAGTATTAAAACTGGGTACCAACGTTATCCAACTGTTATCAAAATCAAATTATGGAAATGCATTTTTCCTATAAATTTCTCGCTGTGCCCACAGAACGGACTAAACAGATTAATACCATTACCATTTTGATGGAGGTATTTCCTGCAGTGCTGCAGTACATGATGATATCACTCGATTGGAACAAAAAATCATATATGGTCATGGACAGTTTCTATCAACTCGTCATTTCGCGGATGACATGAACTCAGCGAAGCGAAAAAGAGCATGGGTCTGCGATTAAATGTGACGAAATCCCAATTCATGAGAAATACATGCTGTGAAGAACTACAGATTGAACTGAATAAGTCTCTGATTAAATACATTTAGGATGAACGTTCAATGAACAACAACATAAAATCAGTGAAGCAATATATGACGGACTTGTACCTTTTGAAGAAAGATATTGACTAACAGCTGCAAACCCTCACGCTCGCCTCTCTTGTTTTGCAAGTTCTACCAAAAACTTCTGTTCGTTTCCCGTCTTCTTCCTTTTCTTCTCTTTTTTCTTTTTGTCAATACGCTTTATTAAATAGTATGATTTCCAATATTAATAACGACTTCTTGCTAGCTTGAGAGCAAACTGTATATGCAGTTCTTGAAAAATGTTCTACTTTTTCATGAAAGAAATTCAACAGTGAGTGTTTAATTTCTTCTTTCAATCATCCAAGTTCTTCCGACTTGACTCATGTGGCATGCATCTTAAATATTACCGGACCAACCTTACATTACCATCCGAATATGGTCTGAAATCGTTTGCTGAGTTGAATCAAGCTTTTCTGCAGTATCCTATGTTGTCAAAAATGGATCTTGCTCCAACATATTCAACAACGTCGCCATCAACAACGGATGGTCATCCGGAACAAATTCAGTACCTTCACATTCCACTGTGCTCTTAACAACAGGTTAACTGAACAACAGCACACTCTTGGCATCTATTTCCACTTTGATGTTGTCGGTGATTTAGTATGTCGGTGTTAATGTCAATACAAATCAACGATATTCGCAGCGCTAAACAGTAATGATCACAAAGCGTAAGCGCTCCTGCTTCATCTTCTTTTTGACACTAACCATTAAAAAGTGCTATAGAAGATAGAAGTATGATGCTTGCTGTTTTTAGGATTTTTGTAAAGTTAAATATCTTTGTTTGATATCATTCTTTGATACGGAATAATTGTTGGTGAACAGCACTGTGCTTAGCTTGACTCGTTATGAGGAGAATCAACATCGCTCGACATGAGCTTGTAGGACATATGATTCATACTCAATCAATATGGTCCGAAAATCAAAAGAATGAGGCGGAGAATGTTCAGAACAAAATAGGCTGTGGTACACTTTACACGGATTACATCCAAAGCATTCTTGATAAATCAGTCATACATAGTTTGGTGATGAAGGGAATCGACATTAATAATTGATTGCTCTGAACCATCAACGGCAATACATCTTGTTTCTATCTAAATACATTTTAATGATTTTCATTTAGAAATTGAAGGAAACTGAACAGTAATTATAGTTTATAGTTCCGCTTCCACGCATAATCGCCTTAATTCTAGTTATGCCATTCAATTCACTTTACTCTTCAAGTGATTTTTCATTGAATTCGAAGCAAGTGATACATTATTAGTAGTTTCTTATTCACATTGAGCATTTTGTCAAATAGTTTTTCATCAAGCATTATTTAGACTGATTCTTTGCTTCATGATACTGCACTGCACCGTATAGATTAGTCACATTTTTTTTCGTTCTGAAGTCGAGCCAAGGATGTTTCATACGTCTTGATGGGGACTTTCTGAAAAAAAAACCTATAGTACAAAGTTTCTGAGGGAATCCTTTTTTTCACATTCATCACGTATCACAAAACCCGTTTACAAGGCTGGCAATCAGTGCTCACTGCAGAAGATCGTCACAAAAAAGCGGCACAGAAAAAAGAAGAAACGAACTAGTTCAAAGAACTACCGCTGGGACCTTCATTTTGTTCCTTCGTTATCTTTGCTAAACGATGATGTTATACCTACATGTCTTCCGGTATCGTTGAAATTGATACCGAAAAAGTTTTATACCAATCTTTTTCGTTCCACGATTTCATTATCAGAACTTCAAATAAACGAATACAAGATTGACCACCGCAAATTCTTCTCTGAAGTTCCCATTCTGATACGAAGCATGAAAAACGGCACAGCTCTTGAACCGATTACTGTTGATTTCCTTCGGACTGGCGGCCTTTCTTGTCAAAAGGGCCAGTCAAATTCAGTGCTTGTATATAACAATATAACTTCAGAATGGTGAGAGAAAGGTGACCAAAAGAATATTCAAAATTGCCATCCAATTTGTGCAAGCTTTTCACGAACATTATGCTGTTGCACATAACAACACTGCATGAATTCCAATTTGTAGAACAATGCAGTACTTCACGAAGGATTCTACTGTGTGGACCACATCCAAACGATGGTTATTGTTATAGAGGTCTGTCGCGAATACCACTTGTTCTTACTTTTGTTGACTACGAAAAACCACTTGACAGAATCGAAACGAAAGCTGTGCTGTAAGCGTTTGTCGATAAGAAGTTGATCAAGTTGGACTGTTCTATATAAAAGTGCTTTAAAACTGTTATAAAAATTGTGCAATGAAGGTGACCTGAGCTTTCTAACCGAATCATCATCATTGCTATTGGAAAAGGAGTTTGACAGATACGATGGAAAATTGCAATCAAACCTTGGTTTTGTGGTAACATCACCTAGTTTTCGACGAGTGTAAAAAAACGGTGATGTGGAGCGAACTGGTTGATGTTAGGAAAAGGATAGGACCATGGATAAACAAGAAGAAGACATACTTCATTAAAAACCCATGGTATGATGGGAACAAAATTAAGGCTGATTGATAGTGTTCAAATTAAAATATACCTTGACCGATCAATGAACATAGAAAAACATATAAAAGCGGAATCATGTAAGACGGGAGTATGGATCAAGTCAAGATAGGATTAACTTGGGCGTGGACCAATCTCTTATGGCGGAATGCGCCTCGTCAGAACTGAAATACAGATGCGATAGTCATGTTATGATAGAATGACATATGTGCAGAGAGAACTATAGAATAGTATTCATAAGGATTCAGTCGTCCTCCTAGTCAATCGCCTACTAGATGGACGGTCGTCTTCGAAGCTACTGTCAATAAGTATTCACAATATACGCAATTTTAAGATCACGGTGTCATCAACGTAGAAGACCACTACCAAGAACGATGCTCGCGATGTGTTGTAGTCCACAAATATCCATAGTAGACTTAGAAGTTACTCATAATATTGAAAGTAGATTGTATTGCATACAGTAGAACATGATTGAAATCTTCTGCAGAATGATAAGGGTGTATGAAAAAGTCGAGCACTAATACTATAGTATAAGTGAATCTACTAATGAGAGTGAAATTGAAAATGTTAGAAGGAATAGAAACAAAAGTGGATGAATCTTAAAAACAGCTGATAAGCAAAAAACAATTTCAAACAGGATTTTATTATTATTGGATTGTCCAACGTCCAACAACACACCTATCACAGTCGCGTGCATGGAGCACTGGTGATGCAAAAGCTTCCAAGACAACGTTTTATACACATTCTTATTGTTGCCTTTTTTAAATGGTCTATTTTTCTCAAGATAGGAATATGGATGAATTCGAAGCATTGATATCTAAGAGCTGAAAGCATCCGTAGACATGTATAAATGGGACTTTCAAAGGTCATATACGGATAGAATAAAATCGAAGTGAATAATGATTAAAGAATGATTTCTTATATCCGCCTATGATATACAGTGCATTCAGAACGTACTCGTGCAGGTACGTTCACACTTTCACTTTTCAAGTTAGTTACATTGTCAGAATCATGCCTAGTGCCGTATGTGTCACCGTCACGACAAGTATCATTTCAAATTTGATCTCTAAAAAGATTAATCTCAAGCCAGTACTCAGAACAATCATCCAAACAGTGAAATCTAGTTCTGCATAATTCTAAAATGAAAAGTAATATCGCAAAAGTGATCAGTTGTAGTTTGTTATCCAACTCAACAAATACCATTCACCTATTTACCTCTCTCGACTACCCTCCAAATATTAATAGCAATAAAATGTACTGATTATAAGAAAAAATAAATTTTCAAGTGATTCACTATTATTTAAGTGATCACTGTGTGGATTGCATATATGGAAGCCATTTACCTGTAACTGATCCTGTAACATTTCGTTATCCATGCCAATATTCACCATCTCTAAATTCTCGTTAACAAGAACTTGCACCGGTTTTCGTGGTCCCTTTTTACCGAGTGCACTTTGCTGAAGATCTTCAAATAGATCGAATAGTTCGAAAAATATTCAAGAGGAAAAAATGGAATTGATACGATAACTAAATAGTATTTTTGAGTGCTTAATTAACTTTAGTACTAGATGCTATCAGGTGTATGTTGTCACTTGTCACTCACTCTATGTTATCACTTTTACCATTATTTTGTATAATAGAGTTAGAAATCTAACTCACCACTTCACAACAATGAACTCACCGCGTTTTTAATATTACCAGTTTTAAGCTTTGCATTGTATTTCGTTAGGATTGCTTTCACGTCTGCTTCTAACACAACAGAAGGAGGTTGTTTATGCGTCATTGTTAACAAATGCTCAAAATGGAAAATTTTCCTTTCTGAATCAGTGAATTTTTCTCGTTAACCTATTAATGTTTCTTATTTTATATTTTTATTATTTGATTCCTATGCTTATACGTTTTTTATATTATTGCAAATTAAATTTTTATCTTTAAATTATTTGTTATCATGAAAAAATCGTAACTGAGTTTGCAATTTGGAATCAGTAACCACGTGAAACGGCTAAGGCTTAAAGATGAGGACAAGAAATACTCAATATCAAAATTCCTGCCGATTTATTTCACCGTTCTTGAAAATTTGACTCACTGTTCAGAAAGAAAAGGATGTTACCGTGCTCTCTATAACACAGTAACTAGATTGTAAAAGTAAATCTATAAATCTGTAAATACAAGTTCAAAGGTTAATGACCAATAGAACAATTGTAGGCGCGAAATAATTCAACGCACATGGCTCCAAGAAGCGAACAGTTGACGAAGAACTGACAGCGATTTGATGCAGAATACTTACAATTCAATAATATTATCCATACAAAGACAAACTCATCAGAATTTCAGTGATTGAGAACATTAGGTTAAGTCGCTTATGATTATAAGCTGCATAGGACGGAACACTTAAGAGGCGACGTAGGCTTACGCCAAGTTGGTCGCCGATCAGCTATATTCCTCTACAAAACAATTTTTGCATAATTTCGGAGCTCAACAAATAACTGACTTTGAATCATTCGATAAAACTGACATTCAATAACGGTGGATCGTTGTCAACCATTGTAGAGAACAAAGATATATATAATTACCACTACTATTCCTACGAAGATGAATGTATTGCATACCCCAGAGCTACTAGTTCGTAAGGACTAATAAAGTTTAGTGTTATGTTAATCTTCTTAAGCTTCACCTTTGTATCCATAACGATTTGAAAAATGACTGCTAACTTTTCGAATCAACTATAAACATCAAATAATACCTCAAGGTTTACGAGTTCAAGTAAAAAACTAGTGTTAGAACCATAGGAAAATCAATCAATACTTTTCTTTTTATATTCATAAGCTTATTCATTCAATCGAATTTACACTTTACACTCTCCTATCAACGATTCGTTTTGCCGATCATACGTCTCTATGTTTTCCTCATTGCTCTACTTTGTTCCTTTTTTATTTCACATGAAGGTTTATTTACCCCAGTTTGAGGTACCATAACTAAATTTGAGATATACCAAACGGCTATGAACTTGAATCGATACAATTTTGGTAGATTGAGTTAATCGCGTAAAGAAAAGAACAATATTTCAAATTGATAATGAACCTCAACTTTCATTTTCTTGTCTTCAGACAAAGGACGTTCGATAGCAAGCGATACTTTTCCGGATGACTAAATAAAAAGAAATGACAGTGTTAAGTCCTGATAAGAGTTTTTGAAATTCGTTTTGAAAAACTGTTCTGAATAACCATCTCATTTATAGCTTAGAATTGAGAGGTCGTAAATGTTTGGATTTCAACTGTGTAAGGAAGTAATAAAAGAGGCAAGAAAAGAAGCTATATGAAGGTTTAATTCTGTCCATAAACAAACGGATATTCCTATGTTTATCATGGCAAGTACCAGAAGGGGATTTTAGATGTATGATTCTCTTCATGTCCTTCCTCCTGGATGTGCTGGACATTAGGGAATAATCTCATCTCAGAAGATGAGCAGCACTAACTTGATGGACATTGATCATTTCAAGTCCTTTCAGTCAATATATGAACCATTTGCATTTAGTTATCATCGCGATTTTGTGAAGAAGATGAATGCGTGGCACATTTCTATGGAACCAATATCACTAATTCTTGCTTCAATTCTTTAAGAAATAACGATTATTGTCAATTCCCATATTGTTTTTCACAGCGAAAATTGTGGAAAAGAACTCCACCACATTCTTCATTGATGCTTGAGTAACAATGTCTGAATATTGTGTACTTTATTCAAATAAAGCAAATGTTGCATTGCGATTACTGAAAACAACTTTTAATTATTTTTTATCAACTATAATAGCTTATAGTTCTTAAACACCTAACGAACCCAAGTTAATCGCAAAACCTAGAACTTCAGGACGAGTCAGAACCGCATGTTCGTATGTCCAGTCTGTTGTGCTTATCGATTGCACTTCTGAGGCCTTGGCTCTTCATTCACTCAATACTTCACTTACTCCAAGTGGATATCTTATCAGCACTCGCCCATCAACGGGAACGATTTGGTGAGCCGATATCGGTATTGCATTCAATTAAACTGATAATTACGGGATAACCAGATGTATCTTCCATAGATGTTTTTGATTTGTTTGCTACAAACTATTGTAGGTCAAAATGGTTTTGTTCTTATATCCTTAACGATTCTGAGTTAATCTAGTCATGCCTGAGGTTCCAAGTTTTGTGATGGACTCAACATAATTAAAGATATAAAAACATTATAATCAGTTTTTCATTTGACAATTTTTCCTTATACTTTTAAAATGTGTTGTAGAATCGGCGCTGCACTATGCATCTTGTGAGCGTGATGTAAATATCCCACCTTCAAAGATTTTATGATTTGCCTTATGCAAAATTCTTTGTCAGTAACTGGAATGCCTTCAACATCACAAATTCGATCCAGGTATTGTAAAGAACCAGTGCACATTGAATCTGCAATCTCAATGGAGGTTTTCAAGAGGATACTTAGTTTTCTATCTATAATCAGAAATTATTTCAGTATTTGAAAGGAAGAAGAACAAAAAGCAACTGTGAAATTACTTTCATCCACTCTGTTGACTAGTACATGGTTTTCAGTGTGAATAATTCCGAGTCCAAATTTTTTTCCTCGTTGAACTTCAATATTAACAAGAAGATAGTCGTATCTAGAAAAGTCCTCAATCGTTGTTGAAGTGAAATAGCTTTATATTTTTCGGTGTTTTTGAAGCAAATTTTCATAGTGTACTCGTCAGTATTTACGAGAGAAAAAGAACGAATTTCAACTATATAACTTCCTCAATCGTTCAGTCGTTAAAAAATAGTATTTTATGTACCCTGCAGTTCTTCTTTACGATATGAAATTCAGCACTCATCGAGAGGCTGTAAACCAAAGACCTCAGTATCTTTGGAACTCTATTGAAAAATCCATATAGCTGTGATTTGGGAAACATTTTGTTAATTTCTATAAAATTATCCAATCGATTGATAACACCGAGACCTAGCTTCTGTTTAGTTGAATTCTCTCCTAGTCCATATCAGGGCTTAGGCTGCTATATAGATTTGTTGGTTCATCATTCTAGATTAGAATACAGTCTTAGGTTGTTTAAACGCCAAGTATACTAGGTATTCACGAAGAAAAGTGAATGAAGTGATTAAAACATACGAATCATCAACGTACCCAACCTTCCGCCTAAAATTTCTTTCCCTTTCTATCGGAAACTGTAATTAAATCCAGATTTTTCAATGGCCACACTTGAACGAAATGTTAAGAATTTTCTATTGATAAGAGGATATGTACTAACTTATATTTACCTGCGAAACATTTTCTTGAGCGGGTTCAGGAACTGTAGAAACATCAGGTGGCTTAGCGATGATGCACTGTGTTAAGTTAACAGTTGATGATGCTGCTACAGGTTGTACTTGTGGTGAAACAACGGTTGGCTTGGCGACAGTGCACTGTGTTAAGTTAACAGTTGATGATGCTGCTACAGGTTGTACTTGTGGTGAAACAACGGTTGGCTTAGCGACAGTGCACTGTGTTGAGTTAACAATTGATGCTGCTACAGGTTGTACTTGTGGTGAAACAACGGTTGGCTTGGCGACAGTGCACTGTGTTAAGTTAACAGTTGATGATGCTGCTACAGGTTGTACTTGTGGTGAAACAACGGTTGGCTTAGCGACAACGCACTGTGTTGAGCTAACAGTTGATGCTGTGACAGATTGTAATTGTGATGATGATGGTTTTACCGATGATTGTGCAGACTGTTTCTTTTCAGATTTTGACTGTTGTATTTTAATCGAATTTTTCGACATAACTTAACCTGACAGTACTGGTGACAACTTGTTTCGAAATCCTAATTAACACCTTCGACTCTGGATCGGTCAAAGAAATTAAGCAAATTATTTTCAGGTTCGTAACTCTGTAGAGAACTGCTTCGCAATTTTTAAGAAATACTTTTCAGAGATTTCGGTAGTGATGTCACGATTTATATCAACAAATTCTTGAGTGAAGTAATTAAGTTTATGATTTTTCTTGACTGGAACCTGAAATTTCATTACTTGTCATAAAAACTATCACTCATATTTCGTAGCATTTAATGAGAACCACATTGAAAGGCGGCATAATTGATGGACATACCAATCTAGTGAGTATCGATGTAGTAGTAGAATGATCCTCACTCACTCACTACTTACCAGGAAATGAATCAGAAAGCGGTTGTATTATCTCAGATTACAATGAAGTATTTCTATAGAAAACGTGTATATACGTGTTCATTCGATAGTTAATGCGATGCACAGAGAAAAAAAAATGATGCCCAACAAATTTATTCGTATACTGTGAAGATTCTAGGAAAGATATGTGCAGAAAAACCCGTTCTGCTGAAAAGCAGAGGTTGGTGGGACTGTATTCAGAAAATAAGAATTTAGAATTTATATACATTGTGCTTTGCTGAATAAACGAACTGTATCACTGACTACAAGAAGCGCGTAGTACAGTGGTGGAGGCGCCACAGCTGGGTGGTCCGAAACTCGATTGTACACAAGATAGTGACCGGCACCAGGTCAATCAACGACAAAGAGTACTTTTTTAAGCTTCATGTAGCAAATATACTTTGTTCAAATACAATATATCTAAGTTATTTATTCAATAATACAAGTTGCCTGATCACGTGTAGTTCCATCACTCAGTTCAATAATATTGTTAATAAAAAATTAAAAGCCTCATGCGACATTATGATCTCCATCAAGTCTGGGTTTTATGAAGCACGCACCGACTTTATCAGAGGCCATTGATAGACCTAACAAGATAACGTACAAGAGCCATTCATTCAATATTTTATGTTTGTTTTCCATACACGTTACTCATTTCCCCTTATTTATCACCATACTGTTGTATTTTGATCCTTTACTAAAAGTTTGTATACCTCATTATTGTTATTTTTATTATGCTATAGAGTTATCGTATTTTTGTTAATTACCCAAGTTTAAAGTCTGCACAACCTGCCACCATTGCTCATCGATCGACATCTACCACCAACAAACACGCACATGGTGCGAACAAGCTTTGCCACAAGTCGAGCTCCGCTTGAATCAGCCAACTTCGCCAACTATCTTATCAAAGACAAGAAGATGAGGTCGGCGATAGGAATTTTAGCATGTGTTTCATTTGTACAAGTTCGTACTACACTTCTGACCAAATTGTTTTGCAAATTCGTTAGACAAGCTTTTCATCGCATGAACATCTTCTGCGCATTATGATCTAACAAAAAATGTCATAATAAAATATGGCACCATTCGAAATTTTAAATGAAGAAAACATACACTTATAAAATGAGGGATTTTCTTCACTGATATTATCGACCTATTAGGTGGCTTCTTTGGATGTCACTCGTAGACAAAATATCAATTGTCTGAATTCGTATGTGTAACAGTCAGTCATTCTTCAAGATTATTAGGAGTTGTCAGCATTACATTAACAAATGTAGAGCAATGTCACGTAATTGGGACCAATTAACTTATCAGCGAATTCAATCTCATACAACAAAATGAGTTCCAAATTTTGGAGTGAAGTGTCTGATTCCATGAAATTCGCAACCACAAACCACAAGTATTCATTGAGAAAAGCTTTTCAGTGCGCTTAAAAAATTTTCAATGAAATATAAGTTCATTACAATTTTTAGTTTTATCGATCAGATAGGTAACAGAAAACATTTCACCCAGAACATAAATTCCGAAACATCTCAACTATCAAAACTACAAATTCTCAAGAACGATTCCACATACGATTGAAAAACGTATGCTACGTCTAGTCAAAACACATTCACTTAAATTGCTTAATATAAATAAAGCTATTCTTGTAGTAGACATGTGAGATATAACTCATGTAAAGAACATCAATTGAGTCACAGGTCTTTTTCACCAGTAATTCAGTTTACGAGAAAAAAAAAACTATAATAAGACTCCATATTTGAGAGTGTGGAGGAAATATGAGGAAGATTCAAATGTATTAATTCTAAGAACAAAAAATCTGTAATAAACAGCACTACAATAACAGGTTAGAATGTACATTATATAACTTCACAAACCGGTTTGAAATTTTAAAGAATTTCAAGATGATCCTCATGATGAACTCATACAAATCGAGTATCATAGAATATCAAAAAACATTGAATGAACATAGAGAAATATTTCAATATTTTTCACTTAGCCGCATAGGCATAACGATATTACCATCCGAATTTTCTATTCATATTATTTACATAATTAGACCTGCTTAGTCTTCTTTTTCCAGAAAATACACATGAAATATTCTTATTCTCTATTTGACTGCTTCTTCATTGACTTCAGATAGTTCTCTTAAATTGTCTTATTAATTTCATAACTTCTTATCATTACATGTAATTCTATTGTATAATATGATTTTCAAAAAGGCTTCCTCATCATGTTATATTTTGAGGAAGTTCGCATACAAAATCGAATAGGAAATTTAGGTAAAACACAGATATGTAAATATCGATAAACAGATAAACAAATATGATTCTATCCCTATACCTAAACGACCTTGCAGACACAATGCTCACTGCTAACATTCAGTCCTCGAATTAAATGAAAAACCAATTTTTCGATATCAAATCTAGACTTGGAATGAGGATATCGGCAATGCAAACGGTAACACATCAGAGCGGACTTCTGCTGGACGCGGATTCAAGTCTGGCTTGAGGTTCCAACTAACTCGTATCACTATGGATTAGACCCACAAGACATTTTTCAACATGAAATTCAACAATTGTTCACATACCGCTTCTCAAAAAAAGCTGAATATTCTCCGCCCCTACACAGGCAGTGGATGGAAGCCGTACTCTGTCATAAACACCGATGATACTTGCTCTTCAATTCACAATAAAAAAAAATGTAACAGCTGTGCAAAAATCTAGGTTGAACTGAAATATTAGACTAATGAATGTTTTCTAGTGAATTGGCTGAGTATTATCGGTATAAAAGGACAGTTCATGGAGTAAAGTGATTCTATATTTTGGTCTCCATGATATGACAATATGAAGATATCAGTGAACCTCAAGTAGATATACCTCAATTCATTGGATGCGCTAATTGTACGTTCCGGCATTGTAACGTGATTTGTTGGAACGTCCATCTCAGTGCTATTCAATTCTTCTTCAATGGATGGCGATAGCGATACCTTAAATTGCTATTTAATTCACACAATCAAAATTGATCAGTCATTAGCAGATTTTGTTAGTAAGCTACTATAGCATATTCACTACATTGAAAATTTACACATTGATTATCGTAAATGAGGTTTCAAAGGTAAATACCATTTGTAGAGAATACTCTGTCGAGTAATCTCTACTTTATCACCCAAATTACATGCAAAGTAAAAACATATTAATTATTATATTAATTTGTGGTTTATGAGTCATCGTATCGAAACTTAGAAATGGTGGAGGTAAACGAAAGTGCAAATGTCCTGATTCATAAAAGGTCATAATTTCGACATGCCTCTGGAAAGGATCATAAAGGGCATAATTTCGAAAATATTTCTGGAAATGAACTTAGCTGACTATCATAGCTGACTACAATTAAAAGGACATTATTTCCTCATACAGAAGTCTCCGCCTCCTCCCTATATAAGCAGT